>PVJS01030310.1:0-24186 GCA_004027185.1 Glis glis | reverse complement strand
CTTTCTTTTTCCTTCCTTCCTTCCTTCCTTCCTTCCTTCCTTCCTTCCTTTCTTTCTTTCCTTTCTTTCCTTTCTTTCTCTCTCTCTCTCTTTCTTTCTCTCTCTCTCTTTCTTTCTGTTTCTTTCTTTCCTTCCTTCCTCCCTCCCTTTCTTTTTCCTTCCTTCCTTCCTTCCTTCCTTCCTTCCTTCCTTCCTTCTTCCTCTTTCTTGTATTGGGGATTGAACCCAGGGGCATTCTACCTACAAGCTACACCCCAGCCCTATTTTTATTATTTTTTAAAATTTTGAAACAGGGTTTTGCTAGTTTGCTGAGTCTCACTACTTGCTGAGGCTGTCCTTGAACCTGTGATCTTCCTGCCTCAGTCTCTCAAATACTGGGATTACAGGCGTGCACCATCATGCCTGGCTGTATTGTTTGTTTCTTAAGGTACAAATACATGATTCACACTCTTCATGGAATGTACTCATGACGTGATATAAAATCCATGTCATCTCCCCATATATTCTGCATAACTGACCTTCTCCAAGAGTCCTTTGCAGCAAGTCATGTTTGGCTTGAAGTTTCGTGATGAGATTACTGCCTTCCAAATATTCTCTGAGTTTCTGCAAAAGGCAAGATTAAGTTAGAAAGAAAAAACTATTCAATGTCACAGAACTTCTCATAGGTGATCTATAGTCGAGCCACTTTTATCTTCTACATGTTAGAATTCTGCTACTCAAAGTGTGGTCTGCAGCCCTCAGCATCAGCCATCAGTCGGGAACTCTCTGAGGTGTAGAACTTCAGGTCTCTTTCTCCCCAGCCCCACTGAAATCAGAACTTGCACTTTTCACAAGCTCTCTTGGTGATGTGTGTGTATGTTAAAGTTTAAAAGTCCTGTTTGAGAGCAGCCCTAACTCCTAACTCCTAAACTCTACCCAGACTGACTGAATCAGTAGCGCAGAGGGTGGCCAGAGGTCCACAGTTTAATTAATACTCCCAGATAATTCTGATGCAACTACAGAAGCAGCTCTGGAGAACGGTGGATCTGGGCTCTGTCAAGAGTGGCTGGGGGAGCAAAGGGCGCACCATGAAGTAGAACTGCTCGGTTTCCTGCTGGTTAGCTCTCCTCTTGGCGATGCTGGGTTTACTCAGGTAGGTTTCGGAGACAGTCGACTTCACAGACTCTGTGGAGCGGCTGTGCTGGAAGCATTCAGACACATCGTAGTCCTCGATGGTGACCATGTCTTGTATCGTCTGCAAGGTGGCTTCCGTCGTTTTCTTGACCTGGGAACAGAAATACATTTTTCAGGTTAGTACATTACAAGTCCTACATCTACTCAGTGAGAGTCTACTCTGTCAAGCAGATATGGGGACACGGGCCCTGCTCCCCAGGAGTTCAGAACTTATGAGGGGAGAGAGACAGGTCAACAATACCCCATATCACCAACTGTTAGGGTTTAGATCTGGAATGCCCCCCCACAACTCGTATGTGTTCAAAGCCTGCATATGTGTTCAATGCAGCAAGTTCAGAGGTGGGGCATGGATGGAGAAGGTGGGCACAGGGGCGGGCCTTGGACTCTGTTTACACCCCTGCTTCTGGCTGCCATCAGCCGAGCAGCTTTCCTCTGCCACGGCCTTGCCTCTAAGATGTTTCTGACTTGGAGCTGGCTGACCATGGACTGAACCTCTGAATTCATGAGCCAAATAAACCTTTCTTCCTCTAAGTTGCTCTTGTCAGGTATTTTGATCACAGTGATGGAAAAGCAGACTAACACATCAATATTAGGATTTCTTTGAAATTATCCTAAGGAGAATACTACTTTATATTTGAGTCCTCATAAATCTTATGGATTACTGAGCATTCTCCCAATTACTTTTTTTTTTTTTTGCTTTAAATGACCTTTTTTTTTGGCAGTACCAGGGATTGAACCCAGGGGCATTCTACCTCCGGGCTACACACCCAGCCCTATTTTTTATCCTTTATTTTGAAACAGGGTCTCACTAAGTTGCAGAGGACTCACTGAATAGCTGAGGCTGGCCGCAAACCCGGATCCTCTGGTCTCAGCCTCCCAAGTACTGGGATTACAAGTGTGCACCACCACGCCCGGCTTTAAATGACCTTTTTAACGGAAGTAAAACTACACATAGAAAATACACAGACCATAAATGTGTGGCCTGATGAATGATCATAAAGTGAACAAAGCCGGGCATGGTGGCGCACACTTGTAATCCCAGTACTTGGGAGGCTGAGACCAGAGGATCCGGGTTCTCGGCCAGCCTCAGCTACTTAGTGAGGCCCTCTGCAACTTAGTGAGACCCTGTTTCAAAATAAAGAATAAAAAATAGGGCTGGGAGTGTAGCCCAGAGGTAGAATGCCCCTGAGTTCAATCCCCAGTACCACCCCCCTCCCAAAAATATAAATATAAAATGAACAGACCTATATGAACACCACTAAGACAAGAAACAGTAGGTTATGAGCACCCTCATGCTCATCCAAATACCACACTCCCCTCCTTCCTCCCTCCCCATTACCTACTACCCTCAATCCTAACAACATACATTAGTTTTGCCCTTTTTGGTACTTTACATAAATAGAATCCTATAGAATGTATAATTTTTGTCTTGCTTTTGTTCAATGTTAGTGAGATTCATTTTTTTGTGGGTATAGTATTTCACTGCTGAATATTGTAAGAATATATCATAACTCATCCCTTTCACTATTGATAGCTTATTTTTAGTTTCTGGCTATTATGAGTAATGCTGCTATGAACACAGTTTTGTTGGGCTGCATACACATGAATCAAATTTCTGCTCACAGGGTATGACAGACTGTTTTATAAAATGACTGTTGTAATTTATATTTCCACCAGCATGTAGGAGAATACCTGTTGCTCCACAGCCTCATCAACACTTGGTATTGTCTGTTTTTTTAAATTTAAGCTATTGTGCTGGGTGTAGAGTGGCATCTCGCTGTGGTTTCGCCATGCATTTCTCTGATGTATGAGATTGAGCACAGTATCATATTGTGTTTAAGACAATTTGGATCTCCTCCTGATGAGTCTTTTTCTTACTGATTTGTTGATATGAATGAGTGATGTTTTTCATGAACTCTAGAAGCCTTTCAGCCTTTATCTTTCAACTATTGTCTCTCCATTTTTCTTTCTGGAAGTTGAATTACTATGCTAGACCTCACTGTGTTCCAATGGCTCTTATCCTCTGTCATATTTTTATCCTCCTCTCTTATTTTTCTATGCTGCATTTTGATTATTTTCTTCTGTTTGTCTTCTACTTTGGCAATTCACTCTTCAGCTGTGTTAAAACCATTCACTGATTTCTTAGCTTTGGTTCTTATAATTCTTAGTTCTCAAATTCCTATGTGGTTCATTTCCAAATCTGTTATTTCATAGCTTATTGTTCCCTGCTGAAATCTAAGCTTGGCTTTTATCTCCTCAAATACTATAAGTAGCTCTTTTACGGTTTGTTTCTACTAATCCCAATATTTGGAGCTCTTGTGGGTATGTCTTTATTGTCTGTTATTTCTTCTGGCCATCACTCATAGTTTCCTGTCTCCTCATGTACCTGATTAACTTTGTTGGACATTTTTGTAGAGTTATTTGAGTTCCAGGGTGAGGTTATAAGCCTCCAAAGAGAAAGTATATTTTCCAAAGCCAGTGAGGCATGAGTAATTCAGACTCACCGGATTTTATTATTGTTTGAGATACTAGACACTCTTTCTTTTGGGAAGAAGTGGTTCCCTGTGTCATAGCTTGGCCATGTTCCTTGTCCTGGACAATGAAATGTGGAAGGAAGAACCAGCTAAGTGACCCAGTCCACCATTACAGGAAGTAGAAATCTTTATGATTACTTAAAAAACAGCATCATATCATTCAGGAAAGATACAATAGGAATCAGTACTAGTTTGAATACTTAAAAAGGTCATATGATGGGATCACTAAAAAGGAGAAACAATATAATAGACTTAATTATTCCTGGGAATATGCACAATGCAAGGGAAAGATACTGTTGGAAGAAAGCATGTTAAAGATAAGTTTAAAAAAACACTATAAATAATTACCATGCAAGGGAAGTCATGATTATATTTCTGTTTCAGTCAGCATTCTCACAGATATAATCCAAGAAACCTGACCACACAACTTAGAGGAAGGAAAATTTATTTGCTCACAGTTCTGGGGATTTCAGGGATTCAGTTCATGTCAGGCGGGGTTACACTGGTAGAGCTCATGGCATGGTGGCAGGAAGCAGTGAGAGGGAGAGAGTAAAGTCCACTGCTCTCACATTACGGAGGCCGAAAGCAAGAGAGAACAAGCAAGGGGATTCAAGGACACATGTACAGTCCCTAAGGCCACACCCCCAGGGACCTACCTCCTCTAGTCACATCCTACCTACCTAGGTTACCACCTGATAAATCCAATGGATTCACCCACTGATGGGATTATAACCCTCAAGACTTAATTATATCAACTCTGAACATTAATACATGAGCTCTTCAGGGGACATTCTCTATCCAAACCATGACAATATCCATAGGCTGAATTAGAAGATTCATTACCTTATGTTAGTCAAATGGGTTCTAATGATGGCATTATGCACAAGCTTTAAAAGCACTATGTTTCAAACAAATAGATTTGAAGATGGCAAACTCTGGAAAGAATGTGCTTAATGACTCAAAATGTGGCTCTGGTAATGACAAACACAATACTGGACCATGTGCAAAGTCTCCACAAAATTGTGATAATGAGAAAGAAATCATATTTCTAAGCTAGCATCATTTTATATGTGATTTTAAATCCTTATGCATAATTAAGTTAATAATTAAATATCAAAGGTATCTATTTGACTAATTTATCTATAGCTCCATAAGTTTTATATTCACATTAGAAAAATGAAAGCCTTATATAGTTACTTCTGGTGATTTTTTTTACAAGTAAAATACTTTGTATAGTAACTGAAATGCTTTTAAATAAGCACAATTACTACTTTAGGCAACTAAACTCTTGATATTTACAAATGTATAAAAAGGCACTGGTGAAAGCGTCCACTGTGCTGTCTGAGGAGGTCAGGGAAGGCACCATTCAGAAGGTGAGTTCTGAGTCAGAGCATCTTGCCAGGACCTCGCCTTGCTCCTTGTCCCCAACATGGGTGCAGATGCTAGTGACCCTGACTTTGCTGGGCAAGGTGCTACCAGATCTGGAAAAACAGCCCAGTAATGCTGCCCTACAATTTTTTGAGAAGGGGGTGTCATATCACTATTCCGCAGGAATTCACACTATTGATCTATGTATCTGCATGTAAGTTGATGTTAAATACTGGGATCTCCTTATATTTGAAGAATTCATTCTTGGTAATGATACAACTTAATCCAAGAAACAAAACAGCACCACTGCCCAGTGGCTCTCTGAATAAAACCCCTGCCTTCAGCTGTGTCTCTAGAAACCTGTTTTCCTGCAGTCCACTCTGACTCTGGCTTAATGGTCCCTGTGGGTGGACTGGATGCTGACTGTGGTCTGAGGAGCATGATCCTAAATCCATTTCTCCCAAGCCCGTGCCACACTGTGTGGAGGTCTGTGTTCCCACTGGCGGGGTCAACTTGAGGTCAGGGATAGCTTATTAATCCATCTCCAGTGACTAACACAGTGCTCGGACCCCATCAGACTATCAGAAAATGTTTGCTGAATGAATGGTGGAAGTCAACCTCAAAGTCATCCTCCTTCCAAACCCACGGAGGCCAAAGAATGCACGGCACACACCAGCAACGCGTGCTTTCTCTGCTGAGAATCACCCTGAGCTCTGCCATTCTCTTGGGCTACTTACTGGATGCCTTTTTTTTTTTTTTTTTTGCAGTACCAGGGATTGAACCCAGGGGCATTCTACCTCCGAGCTACACCCCCGGCCCTATTTTTTATTCTTTATTTTGAAACAGGGTCTCACTAAGTTGCAGAGGGCCTCACTAAGTAGCTGAGGCTGGCTGCGAACCCTGATCCTCTGGTCTCCGCCTCCCAAGTACTGGGATTACAAGCGTGCGCCACCACGCCTGGCCACTGGATGCCTTTTATACCCTTTCTAGAAATCCTCCGAATTCCCCTTTGGATTCTTTTGGATCAAGGTTCTCCCTGCCATGAGTTAAAGCTAATTGGAAACCAAAAATATAAACATCCATGTGACTGCAATGAAAGCCAGTTGATCCTGTTTTCAATTTTGGCCAGGATGACAGTACCACTGTAGGGATGAATGGCAGTCATCTTTTCCTCTGGCTCTCGGACTCTGATGTTACCTCACCACGGGGAGGTTGCATGCAAGATGGAAATGCTTAAATAACTGAGAGGCTGAGACAGGAGAATTGCAGGTTTGAGGCCAGCCTCAGCAATGCAGTGAGTCCCTGTTTCAAATTAAAAAAATAAAATAGAGCCTGGGGGTATAGCTTAGAGGTAGAATGCCTCTGGGTTCAACCTTCAGTACCCAAAACAAAACAAAACCAAAACAAAACCCCCAAAACAACAACCTGGACTTAAAGACCACCAAAAAGATCTGAAACAGCAGTTATAATGAAGTAGTTATTAAGCTCCACATCTCATACCAAGTCTTAAAAGAATCTGAGAATTCCCCACGAGGGTTTGATGATCAATTCTGGGATTCTGCTGTGATCATCAGCACTATGGGAAATTTGGGTGGAGAATGTGATTTTTCTACTCTAGGACGGGGGTTTAATTGAAATATCTCTTACTTCACTCAATTACCCATGCCATGAAAATTGTCTCAGTGTTCACCTAAAGTCACACTCATTATTGTTGAAAATACCTTGCCTAAGGAATATGTCTTTGGAGCAGTTTGTGAAATATTCCTTAGGAAGCTGCTGGTAAAAGACTTTAAGTGGTGCTAGGAAAATTTATGTGGGGCTTTCAGTTCATTAAGCATTGTTGCAAATTGGTTGAGGAATCACAAGCTCCGTTTTTCCATTCCCCTCAGGGTGGTAAATCCACTAGTATAATTTAAGATTTGAGTTGTTTCGTATGCGAGGTTTTACTCAGCACAGGAGTGACTGACATGCTGATGAAAACTCTATTTTCTGGACCAAATATTGGGACAAATGGTGTGAAAATGGAGCAAAGTCCTTAAAACTGACATTGTCCTACGATATATGAAAGACATAGTTGCTCTACTTAATAGAGTTCATATTTCTCTTCCTTCAGCTATGTATGGATAATGGGAGGAAGGAGGAATTTTAAGAAAAGGGAGCTCTACTAGATGGGAAAGTACTCCAGAGGCCAGCTTTGAAAGAAAGCAGCAGGAATGGCTCGTCAGCAGAAATCCCTGTGACAAAAATTAAAAAGCAGAAGCTGAGATGGGAGGATCGCAGGTTTGAGGCCAGACTCAGCAACTAAGTGAGACCCTGTTTCAAAATAAAGAATAAAAAGGCCTGGAGGTGTAACTCAAGGTAGAATGTCCCTGAGTTCAATCCCTAGTATGGAATCAAATCAAAGAAAACAAAGACAAAGCAAAACGAAACAAAATTAAAAGCAAACTTTATGAAAGCAGATGCAAGACTGAATGACATTAGGTTGGAAAGAGTTCTGAAAATGTTTACAGTGAGAAAAATATCCATGATTATTTTAATTAAGTTTGCCTTTAAAGTGTTGACTTTAAGAGTAATGTTTATTAATCCTTCAGTTTTGATAAAAAGTTATCCTCTTAAGTAAGTAAAAAGAAAACAAGCCGGGCGTGGTGGCGCACGCTTGTAATCCCAGTACTTTGGGAGGCGGAGACCGGAGGATCCGGGTTCGCAGCCAGCCTCAGCTCTTTCGCTCTCTCTCTCTCCCTGTCTCTCTCTCTCTCTCTCTTCCTCTCTCTCTGCTTAGGGAGGCCCTCCGCAACTTCGTGAGACACGGTTTCAAAGTAAAAGTATAAAAAATAGGGTCGGGGGCGTAGCGTGGAGGTAGAACGCCCCTGGGTTCAATCCCTGGTACCACAAAAAAAAAAAAAAAGAAAAGAAAACAAAAAGCTGTGGCGATAGGCCCTGCCCTAATTCTGTATGCACAATTCAAGGTGGGCACTAATACTCCTTGATGAACTGGGACTTGCAATTTGCAGGATAATGAAGCCGAAAGCTCATTTAAAAAAAAAGTTTAATAGGTAAATGTAAAGTTATGAAGTGACAATAAATGTCACAATCCATTGTGAATCTCCACCAACCACAAATTTAATGAAGCCCTTCTCAAACCTGTACGTTCAGTTTTTACTACTTACAAGTTATTTAGACCATTTCACAAATGTTAATTGCTCTCTTCTCTTTGTTTTTGGGCAGGTGTTGCAAACTCAAGTATCTTTAAGGGCCAAGGAAGTACTGGAGAAGATGAAGCAAGTGGCTTGAGTGGCGAGCAGGCAGAGAGGAAGTGCATCCTCTCTCTGGGTGACATGGGGACTGCTCAGCTCTAGCCCGGTGTCAGAAAGGCAGGTCTAGTGTGATCGGAGTTTCTCATTTTATAGGAGCAGGAAATTGATATTTCTATGCAAAACTCCCAATTTTTATTTTTATAGTTTTATTGGTGCATTCTAATATTATCAGTGAGATTCAAAGTAACACAAACATACATGCACACAGCACTTGTGTTTAAATGACAGCAACTAACTTTTTAAAGTGAAGCACGGTAGAGCAAAGAACATTTGTCTGTGGGCCAAAAGTAGTCTGGGGTTTTTAGCATAGAAACTCCCTTCATGAGAACCTCCTATAGTTTCAAGTGCTGCTGCCCACAAATTTTTTTTTTTTTTAATTGGCGATTGAATACCCAGGGACATTCTACCTCTGCACTACATTCCCAGCCCTATTTTATTTTTTATTTTGAAATAGGGTCTTGCTAAATTGCTGAGGCTGGTCTTGAACCTGCAATCTTATGGCCTCAGTCTCCCAAGTACTGGGATTATAGGCGTGCGCTACCACATCTGGCTTGTCCAGTCCTTTTTTACTTTTTTTTTTTTGAAACAGGGTCTTGATAAGTTGCTGAGGGTCTCACTGAGTTGCTGAGGCTGGCTTCGAACCTGCAATCCTGTCTCAGCCTTCTGAGTACTGGGATTACAGTGTGTGCTACTGCACTGCCCACTATTTATAGGGAGTAGTCGATGATTTGGTAGAAAGGTTCATGTTCTACTTAACTGCAGTGTCCACACTTTTGTAAAGTTGTATGAAATTAGCCCTCAACATTGATCTTTTTTGCTGGGCAGTCATAACTATGTTTAGTTAACTGATGTCCTTCTAATAAATTTTGGATTTACTGTCTATACAGAGGCAGATAATTATACATGTGTTTCTTTACTTGTATTTTTGGTTTGATACCAATGTGTCAACTTTCTGCACTTGCTCTTATCAGAGAAAGACAGAAGCAGATCCCCTATTTATGGTAGAGAAGAGAGCTACCTGGGGACTCCAAATGAGCCATGATGTGTTGTTCCCAAGCAAATGGCTCACTGCAAATTGGTCTCTTATTCTAGTTAGAAGCTCACTGAGACTTAGACATCTGTATTCCTCCCGTCTGGCAAAATCCTTGGAATATCAAAGGTGCTCTACAAATATTTATTGCACTAAAATGAACTGAACCACAGTAACAAAGCTCCTTAAGCTGGCCCTCAAACTCTCCCATCATTTGACTCCACCCACGGAGGGCAGGGGTACCCAGCCATAGTGTCCTATTCTCCCAGCACGTCTCCATATATATTGAAACACTGTTTCCTCCTTCTATACCTATGGGAATCTATGGACTGTCAAAAGACTAACTGAAACCTTCCTTTCTTTGAGAATCCCATTTCATTTCGGTGAATGTTGTTCTGTATCCCACAAATTATAAAGCACTCATCATGTTTGCAAGAATACCTCTATAGCTAATGTTTTAAAAATTAACCCTCAAAAAGTACCACCTGCCCTTACCAGTTTATAAGGCCACTGTGCTTCTCCACATTATGCCTAACATGACATATATTAAAGGTCTCAAACTTGTAGGTCTGCAGAGACCAAAGAGATAACATAGAATAGAGTAGTCCAGTGTAAGAAAACTGGGAGATGAATGACTACTGCCAAATAGAATTCAGATGTCCTGATTCTTCATTTCCTGAGGCAACACAGGGCCAGGGGTGCCAGATTTTCTCTCTCTCTCTCTCTCTCTCTGTGTGTGTGTGTGTGTGTGTGTGTGTGTGTGTGTGTGTGTGTTTAATAAGACAAAAGTTTGGAAGAAAAAAATAACAACCCCCAAACAAATAGCAAAAGCAACAAAACAGGTATGTGGGCTGCCATTTTTGACTTTGTATATAACACATTGTTTTCTGAGAGTTTAGAGAATGTTTTCCAGATAAAATAGTAGGAAGATACTCCTGAAAAAAATTAGAAGCCATTAGACATACAAATGCAGATCCGCCAGGACCCAGTAAACTGCATTAGGCAAGTATGTTGTGGAGTCTTGCCCAAACTCTAAGCTCTAAAACACTACCTCATGGAGAACAATAGCTTTCCTTTTGGAAGGCTCATTTGGGGGACTTTATTACATAGAGATCAGATTGGCTGCATCTTGACTAAGGGCTGGTTTGGTTCCTCTAGTAAGAACGGAAGCCAGAAAGCTACCATGGTGTTTTTTTGTTTTTTGTTTGTGGTACTGGGGATTGAATCCAGAGGCATTCTACCTCTGAGCTACACTCCAAGCCCAACTTTTTATTTCTTTTTTGGAAACAGGGTCTTACTAGGTTGCTCAGAGTCTTGCTAAGTGGGCGAGGCTGGTTTTGAACCTGGGATCCTCCTGTCTTAACCTCCTGAGTACTAGAATTACAGGCCTGCACCACCATGCCCTGCCTACCATGGATCTTGATCAAATTATAAAGGTCTAGAAGTTCATCACTCTTAACAGAAATAAACACACATACCTCAAAACATCTCAGTGGGATTGATAAAAAACAGGGTCCTAAAGTGAAATTTTTTGTTTGTTTTTGTGGTACTAGGATGGAACCCAGGGGCATTCTACCTCTGAGCTACACTCCCAATCTTTTTAATTTTAATTTTATTTTTTTGCATTACCGGGGATTGAACCCAGGGGCTTTCTACCTCTGAGCTACACCCCCAGCCCTATTTTTTATTCTTTATTTTGAAACAGGGTCTCGCTAAGTTGTGGAGGGTCTCACTAAGTAGCTGAGGCTGGCCGCGAACCCGGATCCTCTGGTCTCAGCCTTCCAAGTACTGGGATTACAAGCGTGCGCCACCACGCCCGGCTTATTTTTTATTTTGAAACAGGGTCTCACTCAGTTGTGGAGGGCTTCCCCAAATTGCTGAGGCTGGCTGCGAACCTGTGATCCTCCTGTCTCGGCCTCCCAACTACTGGGATTACAAACGTGAGCCACCATGCCTGGCTGTCCTAAAGTGGATTCTAATCATTCAATTTATCAATGTGAATTTTTTTTTCCATTCTGTTCCACATTCCTTCTTTTTGGAAATTGTCTCTAGAAATACACTACTGCTGTGTGGGCTGTCAATCAAAGGGCTCTATGAGTGCCACCATATCTAGGCTGGCAAATCAGAGATTCCCATTTCCTGGATGTAATGGTTGAACCAAAAGTACGTACGACGTAAGCCCGGCCAATGACGAGTCAATCTTGTTTCAGAGATAAGGACATGAAGATGGGGTGAAAGGAGAGCTGTATGGGACCATGTAGTTCTGGATCTATGCCCCAAACCCCACAAATGCATATGAGTGAGTCACTTCACAATGATGGGGGGCAGCTGATTCCTGACAATATCATTTAGCACAGATCTAATAATATCTGAGGCTACTGCGAACACCGGCCAACAAGTTACCTTTTTAACTTACTCAAGTTTGACTGGTTCCTATAAATTACAACTCAAAGCCTTGACTACTACAAGAAATATTTGTGATTTATACTTTTATTTTAGAAGAACATGGATCCAATTAAGTTAATTTCAAAAACAGGCATCCAACTCAAACAACTGCTTCTTGGCTCAACATATATTTAAAATTCACATTTCATATTGTATCCTTTTAAATATATGAATGTCAGCAAATAAACATTTTTCTATCTTCATTTAAGTATTATTTCAAAATATGATTTTTGTACAAATTTTATGAGTAATGCCTAGGGTCAGTACCAAAAATTCAGAGCATACAGAAAAGCATAAAGAAAAAATTACTAATTTCTTGTCAGCCAAAAGTTACATTCTACACATGATTACATATTTTATTTATTTATCTATCTATTTATTTGTTTATTTATTGGTACTGGGGATTGAACCCAGGGGCATCAGTCACACTCCCAGCCCTATTTCATTATTTTTATTTTGAAACAGGGTCTCACTAAGTTGCTGAGAGTCTCACTAAGTTGCTGGGACTGGCCCTGAACCTGTGATCCTCCTGTCTCAGCCTCCCAAGTACTGGGATTGCAGGCGTGTGCCACCACGCCAGGATTGGACATATATGTTGAATTAGAGAATCCATAGAGCTATTTTCAGCATGGATTGCAACTTAAGAAAACAAGGCATGCTTACATATACATGCAGTGATTCTCCAGTAAAGTATTAATCTATGGAAGAATATAAAATCTTTGCATTTATCTCCTACAAAGAATACTGTAGGAACCTTGGTAGTTGAAAGTATCTGATGAAGAGACTCCATTCAGAATGATAAACATGCCCACTCTATTGATTTACATTGAGTTCAGGTACTGCGGGGAAGCATGCTCACCTCCTCATTCTCGATTTTGAGCGTGGCCAGTCGGGACTGCAGCTGTTGGTACCTGAGCATGAGCTCCGCCTGCACCGGCTGCTGGGCGCTGACCTGACATACCTGTTGGAGAATCAGAAAGCGCAGTTACAGAAGGGCACCACCACGCAGCCTCTGGAGTTATGGGTCTCCTAGTTAAGTGCCGCATGAATCGTGTGGATCCTCTCAAGCGTCCCACTACATCTTTACTTGTAACAGCCACCTCAAAACTTCAGTTTCTGGTAGAGACTTGCACAGAGGTGGCAGGCGAGGAAGGCAGCTGCCTGGCCTGGCTACGACTGGGAAGCAGCAGCTATAGGAAGCGTCGTCCTGTGCATGAGCAGTTCTTAGATGGAGCTGGGATGTTGAAGTCTCACTTGTGACTTGTGACATCCTAATGACCACTGGGCAGAGGGAAGAGTGCAAAGATGGTTCGAGTGCGCTGTACAGGCAGAGGTAAAGAAGGCAGCAGGGCTTGCTGGCTGCAGTGTGGACTCTGGAGTCAGCTGGGTGCGCTTGAATCCCAGCTCTGCCACCTGCTCGCTGGGAGACCTGTAAGCTGCAAAACCTCACTTTCCTCAAATGTTACATGGGGATAAGAAGGCTGTTGTGGAAACGAGACAATGTATATAAAAGTACTTAGATGGGTGCCTGGCACATGGAGAAAATTCAGAACATGCAAATGACTATTTTTAGTATCTTTCAACCATTTTTCATTCACTAGCCAATATCAGCCAAATCACATTATTCACCATTAATCTGAAGAGGCAACTTATCTTAAGCTTTGGTAGAAAATATTTTGTCCATCATTTCAATTCTGGAAAGGATCAACATTAGAGCCTTATTAAACTTGCACCAGAAACAACCAGCTTCTTCTCATCTTCCTTGTCCTAAAAATGCTTCTGGCTGACGGAAGTTCCTTTGAATGGGGCATCCAAAACATCACATTACTGCTCCCTGGCAGAACTCACCATAAAAAAGGTCAACAGAACCGCTTTATTAAAGTAATAATAATAAAACTAGTCCCACACAACTGAAGTCACGTGTCTATGATGTTTTATCATCCCATATTTAACATATCCAGGACTCCTTGGATTTCAGAGCTCCTTGGATTTGAGGATATTTGCATAGCCCTTAACAGTTGAGCATCCTTAACCTGAACATAAATCTGAAATGTTCCAAATTCTGAACCATTTTGATTGCTGGCACTGAAAAAGGTTCAGATTTTGTAGTATGTCAGATTTTTGGATTAGGGAGGTTTGACCCGTACTTACCATTTCTCGTCAATTAATTTATTCTATTAAACAAAAATAAAATTTGATTAGAAATACAGCAGGAAAAGCTGGGCGTGGTGGCATATGCCTGTAATCACAGTACTTAGGAGGCTGAGACAGGAGGATTGCAGGTTCAAGACCAGTTTCAGCAACTTAGCAAGACTCTCAACAACCTAGTGAGATTCTGTTACAAATCAAAAATTTAAAAAAAAAGGGCTGGGGGTATAGCTTGGAGGTGGAATGCCTCTGGGTCCAATCCCTTGTACCACACACACACATGCACACACACAAAAAATGCAGGTACATGCACACATGTGCATCCACACCCACAATCTTATTTGTCTAAATACTTGGCATTTCAGAAAAAAGACATGAAAGAAATATTCCATGAATTTTGTAATTATATCTATTTTTAAAAACAGACTGCCACTACAATAAGCTAAAACTGAGTTTTTCTGAGTTTTGTTTTGTATAGCTGAGGCGCTAAGCATGCTCTGTTAGTTGTTTTTTCTCATTTCCCCCCAAATACATAAAACCTATAATTCATTATAGATTTAAATGGAGTGTTTTTGGTAAAATAAGATAGAAAGCTAAATTTGCATAAAGAACATAAGACATAATAAATAATTTCTGAGGCTCATTTTACCAGTATGGAACCAACTTGAGTCTGAAAAAATATTTTGCACTTTTTTCCTCATTTTCCATTTTCCTGGCATTTGTAATTATTTTTCCTGTATACAGATCTTTAAGTCAGGATTATAATGAGTTCAAAGAGCTTTTTTTTACTGGGTCAGCAAAATGTTTTGTTTTTAATTCAAATTCGAATGTTTTGAGGTAGATGAAGAACTCTGCTCCTATTTGGGATGGCTTGGTGCTCACATCCAGGCAAATGTGCATGTTTATCTGTTTAGCATTTGTGTGTTGGAAACTTGCTGTAAAAGGTAGTGGTGTCTGATCTTGGCTTAATACTATGCTGAGATTTTGTGCAAGGGCAAGAGAGACAAAACAACTGGGAATTCTCACAACTGTTGGGTTATAGCAGGTGAGGAGACGTGTAAATGAAGAGACAATTCATCAATTTCTAAACGATCAATTACTGACCTCATCACCCATGTGAGACTGGAACTCAAACTTCACCGGTGGGCAGAACGCAGCAGGGTACATCTCCATGAATCTCTGCTTGTCACTTCTTGGCTCTAAATTGTCAACTGCATTTTCAATAATGTCTAAGCCTTCGTGTCTGGAAGTTTCGAGGTTATACTCCGCAGAGAGATATGTTCTTAGGGCTCTGTTCAGACTTGCATGGTAGCCAAGATCACAGCACTTAAAAAAATAGAAGAATACAATATATAGAAGTTAACTCAAAATGGACCAAAAACCTGAATTTGAGACATAACCATAGATGCTTAGAAGAAAACATAGGAGTATACTTTATCATATTGGATTGGGCATTGGCTTCTTGGATAGGACATCAAAACCACAAGCAATCACAGAAAAAGTAAATAAATTGGATTTCATCAAAATGGATAACATTTGTGCTTTAAAAGACACTATCAAGAAAATGAATGACAAAATGGGAAAAAATTTTGCAAATCATATATAGGATAAGGGACTTGTATTCAGAAGATATAAAGAACTCTTACAACTCAATAATACAAAGACAAATAGTTTGACTAAAAAACGGGACAATGGAGCCAGGCGTGGTAGCCCACATCTGTAATCCCGGTACTTGGGAAGCTGAGACAGGAGGATCACAGGTTTGAGGACAGCTTCAGCAACTTAGTGAGATAAGACCCGACTTATCCCTAGAATTCTTAAAAAATGATTGCCAAAGTCCTCTTACTAGAGAGAGAATTTTGTTTAGTCTTCCTAGGAATAAAAGAACTTCTAGATTCTTGGGTTTTCATTACCTTTAATTTGTATTGATATTTGTTTTTTTCATGTGACATTTTAAGCAAATGAGACTTAAAAGGACCAGATAGCTCTGGAAACTAGTTATCAATTACTGACAGCAGAATTTTAAATTTGAACATAAATGCAGTATAAATTCCTTCAAGAGGAAACAAGTGGCTTTACAGGGACAAAACCAGGTCATCTCCGTATTGTTCTAATGAAATTCAATCAATTCAATTTGATTCGATTCAACTCATTAATTGACCAGGAGCCAGGGAATATGTTAGGCTCCAGGCACATTAAGACTGGAATACAGTAAAATACCTCCATCCTCAAAGAAATCCAATATAAGATGTTCATTAGTTTGCTCCTAAAACGGGAGTAGAGGGGCACAAGGGAAGTGCAGCCTTTCTCTAAAGAATGTCCCTCCAGCATGTGACCCATCACATCAGCCTTTATGAAGGTTAGTATCCAATCACTGACCAGCCCTTAGAAAACACCAAATGCCAAGCTAGTCTACCCTTCACCCTCCAATTCCCAAATGATTACATCTGGGATTTTTATGTAAAGATATGCTAACATCTTGCTATTCAGTTTGGTCTGTGGTTGGCAGCAATAGCAACACCAGGGACTAGTCAGAAATGTAGAATCTTGGGTCACACCCCTGACCTACTTATTCAGAATCTGAAGTTTGAAAAGCATCCATAGGTAAATCGTGTGTACCCTGAAAGTGTGGGAAGAGCTACCCTAAAACTATCAAGCCAAAGGGTCCTGCAACCAAGTCCGTTAGGGGAGCTATTTCCCCTGCAGGCAAGAGGACTTGATTAAAGATTACTTAATTTTAAAATATCAGAAAATAGCTATGATATCACAATTACAAATACAAGCAAAATACAATTGTGACACGCAGTGATCAGTCTCACCATTGATACATTTGCAGTGAAATCAGCTGCATTCAAACAGAAAATGATTCATTTTCAGCTAATTTAGAAAGTCTCATCTCAAATGAACAAAGTACTTTTTTATTCCTCTTGTTCCTCACAGTCCATAGTGGTTTTATGTAGCACATTTGTACACATCAGAGGGACGGAAAGAACACCTTATTTTATGAAGACATAAATTTGTAAAGGAAATGGCCTCATTTCTTTGAGATATACCAGTGCTTAAAAACATCCCACTATTCTGAAAGAAGCAGATTCTACTTGATTATAAGGAAGCAGATGAGACAAGCAGCTTTACTTTGTAAGTATTGATCCCAATGAGACTTAATAAAAAATTGAAATTGAGAGGAAAGGAAATCAGAGAAAAGTTGATTTCCTCCTTACAAAAGCCAAGTCTCTTACAACTCAAAGGAAGATAGAATGAAAAAGAGGAAGAATAAAAAGAAAGAAATCTAACTCCAATGGGCTGTGATTTGGAGCTCTGGAAAGTATCTACTACGTTTTCATTATTCTTAGACTTCAACATTAACTCTACAAATATCTGAGCTTGGCTTCTTTGGGGAAGAAATATCAAGGTTACAAAAGCATCAGTGCGTATTTCCATGCCCAGTGCACCGGGTAGATTCTGTTGGGCTGTACCCAGTGAGAGACCTGCTTTCACTGTGGCTTCCTAATAGGCTGGGAGGAGCATGCACATGGCTTAGTAACCCATCTAGGAGCCTCTCCGGGTGTCCTCTCGACCGACCTGCACTGCTATACCTAGGGGGTTCCCATGATGAGCTTTGATGAACAATTTCCTTCTCTAACCACTGTGGTGTTCATCAGTCTGCAAGGTCACTCAATTGGCATGATTCTATTACTTTTTCTATGCAACATTTCCACACTGTAGGTTTTTCAAGTATCTTGAACGTAAAAAGAAACAAGAAATGGGAAAAAAATTCTTCTCTCAGATCCCCTGAGACAGCAATGCTAGTCACAGAAGCATCTTTTTTTTTTTTTTTTCTAAACTAGAAGCTGAGATGACACTGGGTATGTTAAGATTCAAGCTATTTGGTTTAAAAGGTCGACAGTAATTCTATGGAGCTTATGAATTATTAATAGGATAGGAAAAGTCACCTTCTGCTCAAAGAGTTGAGTTATAACCCAAGTACATTTAATGATGAAAATACATAAGGAACCAATAAGATATTTCATGCAAACAAAGTGGTGTGATTCTGATGGGTGAAAAACTCTGGATACATAAAATGATGGGTCAAAACTGGGGGAGGAAAGACTGTTGGAAGCAGAAAGGTGCATTTTTTTTTAAATATCCCAAGAGCTGCCAAGACAGATCCCACTAGATGTTAGTCTAAATCATTACAGTGGGTTAATTTCGTTAGGCAAAAAGATTACAAATAGTCTCAAAATCAAGATGAAATCCTGGTATTGAAGGCTGTGACAAACAATTCATTGTGTCCCAAACACAGAGGGCTGGCTGAAGCTCATGGGGGGGTATCAATTCAGGGTCACAGCTGTTCAGAAGGGTACCTTTTCTTTTCTTCTTCTGAATAAACTCCATAATGTGAGATGCCCTAGTGAGGTAGAAGTTTGCTGTTAAGTTGGCAGTGATGGCCATGGAAGTGCACGCGAAAGAAGTCCAAGGTTCCCCTTTCCAGCACAGGAAGCACCAATGTCATTTGCCAGGGAAGTCTTAGAAAAGAGCCTGGCAGGTGGTCCCCAAGCTCCCATGTGACCCCAGAATTAAGCAGCTGTCACGAGGAGAGCAGAGGAAGGGCTCTCCCTCTTCTGCAGAAGCATTCCACCCTCACTTCTCAACTCTGGTCTCTGTGTAAGAGACTCGGTGGACCTTTTCTCCTGGGCCCTGTTTCTGAGTGTTAATAAGCCTGGCTCTGACCATTGCAGAGCCATGAATATTGGGGAAAGACTCTGTTCATCCCTTATCTTGAGTCTTTTTGAAAAAAAAAAAGTGCAACCCAAGCAAAGTGAATTGTAAAAATAGCTTTCATACAACCATGAGTGACTTTCAAACAACTAAAAGGAGGTAAGTAATATCCAATGCTAGTAATTAGATGAATAAAGTGGATTTCTTCTGAATAACTATCTCTTTGTACTTCCCTATTTTCCTCTCTAGCCATTTAGTAGTTTAGCGTAGAAACCACAAACACATTTGGTAAGACAGGCATCTCACGGGAATGAGCCAGGTGTCTCACCTACACACTACTCTCATACACTTTTTTTCATGTCTGGGTTCCTGATGGTCCACACAGAACTAATAGCTCAATAAACAACAACAATAATAATGATGATGATGATAATAAATATAATAATAATTATTGTTTTGTGGTACTAGGGAATGAACCCAGGGGCATTCTACCTCTTAGCTACACCCCCAGCCCTATTTTATTTTGAAACAGGGTCTCACTAAGTCGCTGAGGCTGGCCTTGAACCTGCAATCCTCCTGTCTCAGCCTTGGCAGTTTAATCTTGCTGCTATTTTCATAACTGTAGCCAAGCATTTAGAAAACATTCTTTTGAGTTTTCTCTTGTGCACTGTAAAGGTCAAAATGGTACGTCTGTGTGACAGGAAGGAATCCAAGGCAGGAAGCAGGACTGACCTAGCCTAGGCCTGAGCCAATGAGTGGATCGAATAATCATTTGTGGCCTAACACATCTCCCACCCATCAGACTCATTTTTCCCAGGCCGAATCTCTGTAACCAGTCTGAATCAAATTAAGAGAGAGGGGAGAGAACAAACAAAGCAAGCCAAAGTAAATATAGGCCATATGGTAAGTGTATGTAGAAAATGAAGGGTCAGAGAATAGGGAGTATTGGGGGGAGCATTGCTCCTTTATATAGGACAGTTTAGATGCAACAGGAATGAGAAGGAATCAGTCTTGTAAAGTTCTAGAGGAAAGAGTGTTCTGGGAAAAGTCTTGTAAAGTTCTAGAGGAAAGAGTGTTCTGGGAAAAAGGTACAAAGGCTCCAAACATGGAAAAGCTTGGTGGTTCAGTGGGACAGAAAGGAGGCAAATGTACTAGAAGCATGGTGACTTGGGGTAAAGTTGTAGGAAATAGCCCTTAGGTGAGCACCAGTTCATGTAGGGTGAACTGGTGCTCCAATAAATCCAATAGTTTGGATTTATTCTAAGGATAGGGGTAGACCTTTGGAGAATTTTAAACAGGAACCATCACATCATATTTCTTCTTCCTTCCTTCCTTCCTTCCTTCCTTCCTTCCTTCCTTCCTTCCTTCCATCCATCCATCTTTCTTTCTTTCCTCTGGATGCTTTGGAAAAGAATAGAGTTTTGGAAGGTATGGGTGGAAGTTAGGAGACAGGAAGCTACTCTACTGTAGGCAAGTAAAGAAGAGGCTTAGGCTAAGAGACTGAGAGCACAGGTTGTGAGATGTAGCAAGGTGTGGAACATTTAGGAGTTTGGAGTGACAGGATTTACTGATGCATTGATATGTGGGGAATGAGAGAATTGGGTTTTTGGCTTGTGCAACTGGGTGGAAAGAGGTGCCATTTTCTAAGATCTGAAAAATGGATAAGAAGAAAGTTATGTGTATGGAGGGTGATTATTGTAGGATATAAATGGATATAAAATGGATATAAAAAGTTGTGTTTTGGAAGCCTGACATGTTCAAGATGCCTACTAGACATCTAGTAAGAAATGTCCAGTGGACAGCTGAATATACAAATTTGAAGCCCAGGAAGATGATCAAGGCGGGTGATAAAAATCTAGGATCCATCAGATGATATTTAAGCCAAGGGACAGAGCAAAAGGCAGAAAGCTGAGGATCATCCTTTAGGAGACTTTCAATATTCAGAGGCCCCGCCCAGAAGGACAAGCAAGTACTGGAGATTAGAAAAAGGAAGAACACCCATGCTGCAGGAGGAAAACAGATAGGTGCAGTTTTCTTTAAGCAAAGGCACATGGCATCTCCATTGGAAGGACCTTTAAACGCCAGCTACTTCAGTCATCCAACTCATTACAGTTTTTAAATACTCTTCCTATCTCAATGGGATAAAAACATGCTTAAATTAGTTTACATGATCACTACAATATCCTAACCCATTTAACATGATCTCTCTCTAATCTTCCTAATAAGAGTTCAGGTCTAATGGAGAATACAGTATTACAATTTGGCAGGTTTTCATGGATAAATCTTAATACCCCCGTGTATGGGGAAAAGTCAAACTAATTAAGAAAATTCTGAACCCTGAATAAGTTGCTTTTTAATTAAATGCATATCCCAAGAGACAAAAAGATAAGGTTAAAAGCTTTAGCATAGCTGATTATTCAGAAATGATAAAATAAAGATGGCCTGGGATATACGATGCAATCTAATTTCAATCTCATTCTGCATAAATGGCCAATAAAACATGTGTGACAAATATTCCTACGAAGAAAATTGGCCAGAGTAGGGGATTATTCCCTGGCAATATTCTACCATAGTAACAAAGATTTACCTTTCAAGTTCCAAAGTGATCTGCAAACCTTTATAGGGAGAAATTGGAGACCATTAAACTGTCCTGAAAGTATGACAAATACTTTATTACTGGGCAGGTGCTTTGCCACAACAAATAAATAAAATGTGATTGTTGAGGACTTAGTTTCTCTGAATGCATCTTTGAAGGTGTGAAACTGGACCAGAAAAGGCTACATTAAATCAGTAATGTTTCAGTCTTAAAACCAGTTTTTTTAAGAATTCCTTATTTACAGACTGGTGAATTTGATTATAAGCCAGGGAATCCTAGCATTAAGACTTGTACTCTTTTCTAACAATTTCTCGTAGCAAATAATAGTCTCTGGAAATTCTCACCATTTGATTACAAATATTTGTTGACTACATGATTTTTTTCTGTAACATATACTAATTCTTATAGGATAAGTTATAGACTCCTTTGCGTTTAATATTGGGGATAGTAATGATCATAGATATGAAAACAATTATTTATAAAACTATGACCTATTTTCTTCTACAATTACATATTTACTCTCTCAAACCAATTAAACTTCCTTTGTAACATATTTCTTACAATTCATATTCTTTGGAATGACATAAAATCGTTACTTGTTTTGAAATTAACTCTCTGTTCCATTTTCTACTTGATTACAAAAGTTGTTGACCTACAAATTAAATTTACTTAGAGCTTTCTTTAGAGACAGTGGAAATGCCCTCTTAACAATCTTTTGCTTAAGTGACACCCTGGCTTAACAAATACTTGGTTCATTCTATAAAGCAGAGGTCAGCAAACTATGGCCTGTGGAGATGAATTTGTTCCATGGCCTGGTTTGGCAAAGTCTGACTGCAATAAAAGCATGCCCATTTTCTTATAATCTATGGCTGCTTTTGCACTAGAGTTGAATAGTTGTGACAGAGACCATATGGCTCACAAACCCTCAAATATTTACTTTCTAGCTCCTTCCAGAAAAAGTCTATCAACCTTTGCTCTGAAGCATAGTTACTAATATCAATAGCACTGTGAACAGTACAGCAATTAGGTGCTCTCTAATATTACTGTACACTTCTGCTCCAGCAATTGATTTGAATGCCTCTAAGAGTTGGTTATGTAATATTTGTGCCATTTATATTTATTATAATCTAATTAAATATTAAATAAACTGATAAAATAAATGTGAATGGAGTTGTTGGAAAGACCTGAGTAAACAAAATTGCTATCAAATGAGGCAAAGGTGTTACAACTATGTAAGATTGTGAAAACACTGTAAATATCCAGAATATTGTCTCTTCTATGTAAAAGAAATCAAAACTAGAAGTTACAGATAACACACAATGGAAGTGATTTGAGTAAAGGAAGACTACTCAGAACTCTGTACAAAAAGCCTGGAAAATATATTGGTACACTTTAGGTTAAAAATATTTAAGGTATAGATTTATCACTTTTAATTTTTTTCTTTTTAAAGTATACCATACTTACAAAACGGGACAAAACATATATGCTCCTTTTAAGTAAATAAAATATGATTGGTATTTTAGAAGTTCCCCCAAGTTAGTCTCTCGAGTCAAAGCCCTTTCCATCTTGCTAGAGGTAACTCCGGGCCTGGAGTATCCATAAATGACTAAACTGTGTTTGGTACCCTGCATTCAAATATTTCCAGCCAAAATAAAACAACAGACACTTGGTTAACAACTGAGCTAACATTGTCATTATATTATCCTCAACAAGTCTGATATCTAATGTTTTAACTTTGGACTTAGTTAAGAAGTTCATTTACATACAAAGTTTATTTTTTTATTTTTATTTTTTTGCGGTACTGGGGATTGAATCCAGGGGCATTCTACCTCTGAGCTACACCCCCAGCCCTATTTTTTATTCTCTATTTTGAAACATGGTCTCACACTAAGTTGTAGAGGGCCTCACTAAATAGCTGAGGCTCATGGCGAACCTGTGATCCTCTTGTCTCAGCCTCCCAAGTACTAGGATTACAAGTGTGTGCCACCATGCCTGGCTTCTACAAATTTTATTAAAGTGTTGTTTTCAGTGATAGAACTCATCATAAAATGAATTCATTGATCCCAATAGGTATAATCAGGAATTTAAGATTTATTTAAAATAAATTCCAGCAGACCTTCAATATCTATTATTTGGAAGTGATTAGTTTTTTTTACATTGTAGGCATTTTTAGAGCAATCATATTAATTTAAGTTAATATTTATAAGTGAAGGTAAAGTTTATCTAAAATAGAAAGAAGTTAGAATTATTAAATATTTTTTTTTGGCGGTACCAGGGATGGAACCCAGGGGCGTTCTACCTCCGAGCTACACCCCTGGCCCTATTTTTATACTTTATTTTGAAACCGGGTCTCACGAAGTTGTGGAGGGCCTCACTAAGTAGCTGAGGCTGGCCGTGAACCCAGATCCTTCGGTCTCCGCCTCCCAAGTACTAGGATTACAAGCGTGCGCCACCACGCCCGGCATTAAGTATTTTTAAAAAAACAATAGACCGTCTCCAAATATATAGAAAAGACTTGAACTAGTCTATCAAAGTATTGAATTATTGAAGTTTTTAGCTGTAGTAGTAACAAAAGGTATTTCATAAAATAGGGTGTCATTAGTATATATGGGTTGATTAATACGAAGGGCTTGAAAATGTCTTAAAATTATTAATTTCCTTTAATTTACACAATTAATTTGTACTCTGAGAAAGGACTTTACCAACCTAAAGTAAGTTATAGCTCAGATATTGCAGAGTTCCAAATTTAATAACAGATTCCCAATTTAATAAAATCCAAATTCATTCTTGCTTTCATATTCCTTCTGGTTTAAAACTCGTGTGTGTGTGTGTGTGTGTGTGTGTGTGTGTGTGTGTGTG
>PVJS01030309.1:0-24184 GCA_004027185.1 Glis glis | reverse complement strand
CGTGCGTGTGTCTACACCAGCTCGCTGGAGGGGTAGGGCTGTCCAGAGCTGGTTTCTTTTCTCTGGGCAGCTAGAGGACTCTTCCTGGGAACCGCACTGGGCACCCAGCGGGGACCTGAGGGGCTGCAGAATAAAGAGGGCACCGGGAAGGGAGCCCACATTCCCCAGCATCTCAGTGAACCAGGCGCCTCTACTAGAGGCACGCCTTCCATCCTCCCCGCACACCTGTAAAGAAGGCGGAAGTGTCCCCATTTCTCAGATGAGAAAACGGAGCCCCCTCCCCCGGAGCTCCTACTTTGTCTAAGATGGCATCACTCGATAGTGGTAGAGCTGAAACTTGAACCCTGGTCCTCAAAGCTCTCAGACCCATCTAAGGGAAAGCGAACTCCCCTTGGAGGTAGAGAAAGAGGCGCAGAAGAACGAAAGGCAATTAGAAAGACCACAGGCAGAGCATTTGGAAAGGAACGGGAAAAGCCCAGCTCCTGAAATATCCCTTCAATTAACTTCAACTCTAGGTCCCCATTGCCGCTCCCCTCTGCGTCTGGCTCTGGGGGTGAGGTGGTGAGGAGGGACAAGTCTGTCCTAGGGCTGGCAGAGGCGTCTGGGGACACCTTTTCAGAGTACCCGCCTGCTGGGAGTGGGGGTCGAGGAGAAGTTGTGGAGGGAATGAGGCTGTTATTCATTCCTGACAGTTAGTCATCTCTCCACCTCACCCCCTCCTCGCCGATCCCGTTTCCTTTTCTTGAAACTCTGTCCAGATGACAGTTGTCACACGGAAGCTGGGTCCCGCCTTCCTCAGTGGCTCTCACGACCGTCTTGGCATTTGGTGGCCCTGTGCTTGGATGGTTGTGTTAGGAACCATGACAGCAATCTGTTGCCGCTTCCAGAGGTGATCTGCTGGGCTGCTGTGAGCTCGAGATCACACTGAAGAAGCTTCTAGAACAGCGGGCAAGCACTGTGCTTATTCTCAGGGCGAGGGAGCAAAATGTAGGGACCCCTGGGAGTAAAAAGGAAAGGAGTGTTGGCTTTGGCTGCTAGCCGATCTTGAGAAAAGCCTTTCGATTTAATATTTGGATTGCTTTGAGTGGTGCCACAAGACGCTTCACTGGAGAAAGAATAGAGAAAAGCGGGAAGCCTGCTTCTGAAATACGCTTTATAACTCTTTTCATTGAGGATTGAAAGGTCTTTGAGCATGTCTTTCTTTGTTTCTTTTCTTTCTTTTCTTTTGCAGTACTGGGGATTGAACCCAGGGGTGCTCTACCACAGAACTGTACCCCCAGCCCTTTTTTACTTATTATTTTGAGATTGGGTCTCACTAACTTGCCCAGGCTGGCCTCAAACTTTTGATCCTCCTGCCTCAGCCTCCTGAGGCGCTGGGATTATGGGCGCGCCTGGCACGCCGTGTCCTTAGATGGAGAGCTTTGCCATGTTTGTTTACATTGGTGCCCTGATTGCTTTCCCTCCCACCTGCCACCCCTCCATCTCTTTGGTGGTGGATGCCTCGGGGGTTGCTGCAGCCTGCTTGGTTTGTAGGAAGCTGGGAGCAAGGGGTACCTGGAAATTTACATCTCCCTTGGGGACAGCCCCTAAACAATGGTTGCTAGGAGCTGCTATATTTATAGTTCAGCTCCCTGGCCCTTCACCCCTTCACCAGAACACTGTGTGCACTGTGTGTGTGTGTGTGTGTGTGTGTGTGTGTTACTGGAGATTGAGCCCGGGGTATTCTACCTCTAAGCTACACCCCCAGCTCTATTTTAATTTTAATTTTGAAACAGGGTCTGGCCTCAATCTTTCTGTCTCAACCTCCCAAGTCCTGGACTTAACAGGTGTGTGCCAGCATGCCTGGCCACAGGGACCATTTGAGACAGACTTCTGTTTCTCTTTGGAGTTGTTTCAAGTTGACCGCCATGTCTCTTTGCTTGGCTTGTTTCTCTTTCTCATCTCACCAGGTTTTCTTAGAAATACCTCCAAAGACTCTGTCATAGAAAATCTTTTCAGCATCTGATTCTTCTTTTTTTTTTTTTTTGCGGTACCGGGGATTGAACACAGGGGCGTTCTACCTCCGCACTACACCCCCGGCCCTATTGTTTTTATACTTTATTTTGAAACTGGGTCTCACGAAGTTGCGGAGGGCCTCACTAGGTAGAGAGAGAGAGAGAGAGACAGAGAAAGAGAGAGAGAAAGAGAGAGAGAGACAGAGAGACAGAGAGAGAGCTGAGGCTGGCCGCGAACCCGGATCCTCTGGTCTCCGCCTCCCAAAGTACTGTGATTACAAGTGTGCGCCACCACGCCCGGCCAGCATCTGATTATTTTAAGGAACCCAAATGAGAACATGGAAGCTTAGAACTCTCAGTGTTTCTCTCTTCCTTTGTATCATCGGTAACCGGTAGCCTGTGCTCCTCTGTAGGCTGTCTTCGCACGGGTTTACAAAAGCTGCTCCCATCTGGGCGGATGGGTCTCTGTGCCCAGGCACAGGGTTGGCAAGCAGGGCTCAGTACTCATTCCCTTCATGGCGTGCCTTTGGTGGCGCACACATGGTCCACATTTCCGGTGGCACGGTGCTCAGAAAAGACCAAACCAAAATGGGGAGTAGTTGTTCAACTGTCCCAAGAGCTCAGTTCTTGGCTTTTCTTATCCTCCTTTTGCCCATTTCAGGGAAATGTCCCTTCCACGTTTTCCTAAATATTTGAATATTTCGGCAGATGTTTTGCTTTTCTCTGGACCAGCTGGGTAAATGTCTTAGCATCTTTCTAAAGCTAGTAGGCGAAGGGAAAGGACTGTTTTGGCCAGTGGAGCCTCAGATGCCATGGGGTGGTGGCGCCGTGGAGGGGAGGGTGGGCTGGTGTCCAGCAGCCGCCAGGAGCTCCCAGGGGCCCCGTCTCGACGGGGTGGGGGGCATTGTAGCAGAGACGGGAGGCTTTTGCTCGAGGACTTCCCTTTCTTTGGTTCTTAGTGGCCCATCGCTTCTGGATCCCGAGTTTCCCCACCTCTTCCTGCGGTGGCCGCCTCTTACTGTCTAAATGTGGTCTATTTGGTGTTGGAACAGAGCCCCTTTTAAAGATGTCTATGTGGGGGAGTTCTTTGGAAAGAATGTTTTTGTTAAGTGCCTGGTAATGTAGGTCAGTAGAGGGAAACCCAGGGAGAACAGAAGAATGGGACGGAGACATCGGTACTGGGAACCAGGGAGGGGCGTTGAGTTCTGTTCCCAGATGTCCGAGGCCTCCTGGCGACCTGGGCCAAGTCCTTGAACTTCTCTGCGAACCTCAGTGCCTTCAGCTTGCTCCACTTAATAGCCGACCTCAGAGTGTTGTTTGATGATCAAAGGGGAGGAGATATTTTCATTGACTCATCAAACAGTTATGGAGCACGCTTATAAAACCCTTACCCGAGACATCTGGCAGTCTCTTGGGGACGGTGGTATATGTAGAGGCATCAAGATGTGGGAAGAGACAGGACCAACATGAAGGACCAGCCATTGATCTCTAGAGCTGCCTGGGCTGGTCTTGACAGAGAAGTGTTCACAGAAAATTGTGAACCACAGGGCACCATATTGTGTGTGGTTATACTAGTAGGGCTCTTAAGTCCATCAGAACTGCCCTCAAATTCTAGCTCTGACACTTCAAAGCCATGTGATCCAACCACAGTGAACCTCTGTTTCCTCATTAAGTGGGCATGTTCAAATTGTTCCTGAAGATTTAGTGATGTAAAGCACTTATCAGACATTACAAAAGAAAAGAAATATAACTAAAGCTACCTTCGAGGCTGAAGAGATTCTGTTTGGTGCTTTTCGAATATTTTTGGGCATTTGAATCATCTGGGGATCTTGTTAGAATACAGGTTTTGATTCAGAAAACCTGGGAGCCTGAGATCCTGCTTTGTCTCATTAGCTCCTAAATTCTTATAGGTGTTGCTTGTTTGGAGACCACATTTTGAGTGCAGGGCTCCAGGTCAGTCTTTCCTTCTCAGTAGTCTAAATCCTGGTGGTTATTATATCTGAACTGGGGTTTAAAAGATGAATTACTGTGGCTGGGGTGGAGAAAGAGGGCAGAAGCATATGGGGAATAGCATTATAGGATTAAGGCACAGCATGATTAAAGGTAGGGTGCCAAGGAACAGCTTGGTGTGTTCATGTCATTGAACTAAGAGTCCTTTGGAGCGTGGAGTGTAATGGGAAGGGCTTGGTGGGGTCAAGGCTCAGTTTCTGGAGCTGGATTAGTCAGGATAGGCTAAGCTCTGCTGCAGTAACAATCAACATCACCATCTTAGTAGCATAACCCAAGAAAGATTACTTCTTACTCATGCTCCATGTATCTCACAGGTGAGTGGAAGTTCACATTGACAGAGCCTCCCCAACTTGTAGTCTCACTATCTGAAAAATGTGGGTATGGTCCCCAGGGCCAGAAGAGAGGGGGAGAGTTGTTCTCTGCCCCCCCTGGAATGAATGCACTGTTGTGTAGGCCTGCATTCCATTGACCAGAAAACTTCGAGGGGCCTAGAAACTGGTGATATTAGGGGTGAGGCGGGGAGAATAGATGGAGAGTTCAGAGAACATCAGACTCTTCCACATTGGCCCAAAGCTAGAGTTTCTCAAATGGGAGTAATCTGTGGATTTCCTTAAAGGAAAAAACAAACAAAACTTGTAAATTCCTAGTATTCAATTATTTTTAATATAATGCAGTTTAACTATGAAGTAGCATGAAATAATTCTAAACCTGGGATACTCAGAGTCCTCCTATGACCATAAGATCAAAACAACAATAACAACAAAATATATATACATATATATGACACAGACACAAACTAAATATGTTCAGATTAATGTCCTGAATTTAATGTGACTTAATTTCATTTTTGCTAAACATAAACCACTGGTTCTGTTTCTAAAAACTGTAGCTCAGATCCTTTTTTTTTTTTTTTTTGCAGAACTGGGGATTGAACCCAGGGGCATTCTACTTCCGAGCTACACCCCCAGCCCTATTTTTTATTCTTTTATTTTGAAATAGGGTCTCACTAAGTTGCGGAGGGCCTCTCTAAGTAGCTGAGGCTGGCCACGAACCTGGATCCTCTGGTCTCAGCCTCCCAAGTCCTGGGATTATAAGCGTGCGCCACCATGCCCGGCTAGGATATTTTTGAGATAAAAGCGATCATGCTCATAATGTGAAGTTAGTTATCTGCCTTCAGTTTTTAAGAACCGAGTCGCTTTCCACTCTCTGTTTTTTTCAGACACAGATGCTTAAAATTCTCCAAGGAGTCACATGGTGCAGGTCAAACGATCCCTAGGTGATTACATAACAAGGAAAATGGAAACTACACTTTGGGGAAGTGGCGGGTAGAGAACACGAAGCCACACAAACAAATAAAAATGCCACAAACAGAATAAATGCACATGGTTTGTAGAGTGAAATCTTGTGTTAGTTAAAATTTTAATACATATTTTGGGGGTACTGGGAATCGAACCCAGGGGCATTCTATCTCAGAGCTACGCCCTCGCAGCCCTTTCTAACTTTTATTTCTTTTTTTTTCTTGGAGGTACTGGGGATTGAACCCAGGGGCATTCTACCTCTGAGCTATACCCCCAGCCCTATTTTTTATTCTTTATCCTGAAACAGGGTCTCATTAAGTGGCGGAGGCCTCACTAAGAAGCTGAGGTTGGCTGTGAACCTGGATCCTCCGGTCTCAGCCTCCCAAGTACTGGGATTACAAGCGTGCGCCACCACCCCCTACTTAATTTTTATTTCTTTATTTTGAAACAGGGTCTTGCTAAGTTGCTGAGGCTGGCCTCACACCTGCAATCCTTCTGTCTCAGTCTCTCAAGTACTAGGTTTACAAGCTTGTACCACCACACTTGGCTCACTGAGTCTTTTTGTCCCAGCATCCCCCCAACCAGTGGAGAATTTCCCCTAAGAGCAGTTCTGACACCCACAAGCTAGTGGGCACTTTTGGGTACCTTTGGGCCTCAGGGCTGGTTGGAGGGACAGATCTCCCAGCAGAACAGCTGCGATTTTAGGAGCACCTCTTCCAAGGATGGGTCCAATGATTCAGTTTCTTTTGGATTTTTTTTGGCCTTAGATGGCAGCAACTAGAGTTCTCTGGAGCTTGGGTCTCTACACCTGTGGCAAAGACCATGGATCTTGCCAGATCTCCGTGTGCTCACCTTCTGTAGCAGATACCAACGGTCCCTGTCCACACTCCCCGAGCACTCTCCCCTTTCCTGTTCTGTGGGTGCCCATTGCCAGCACTGAGCCCCGCTCGAGGGCTTTCTCTGGTTATAGGGACGTGGTTGGCCCATTTTTGATGGAGAGCAGAGTGCTGGGTGGTTACCACCCTTTGCTGCAGCCCTGGACTGCTGACAGAGGGGAATGGGCAGATAAATATCAGTTTCCCTGCTCCTCTGGTGGAACCGTCAGGCATGTTGAGGCAAGTTCTACCCAGTCTCCCTAGAGATTCTCAGCAGAACTGAGCCCAGGAGAACGGGTCAGCTGCCCCTTCATGCCACTGTTGTGACTCCTGTCTCCACTCTCCTCTACTGCCTCCGGGGATCACTTCCCAAATCGACGTCCCTGGGTTCTTCTTTCAAGAGGGTCCAACATACCTCAAATGCTTCGGGGCCGGTGAGGTCATGTGGCTGGCTGTAGCCACTGGACTGGGGATGGAAGTGCTGCCTGTCTTTTCTCACGCCAGGCAGTTCAGAGCCGGCACCGTCCCGGTCCATCTGGCTGTGGTGGCCACCTGTTTCAGATGGAGGATCTGATGGTGAACGTTGCAGGTGGAGGATGTGATACCAGGCTGCTCAGTCCACACTGGGATTCAAACGAGCAAGAGCTTTTATTGTGGTAGCGCTTGAGGTTTTGGGCCTTTAGCAGTTGAAGCTCTGAACCTACCTGATACACAGCATCGGCACGGCCCTTTGAAGCACCACCTCTGTGTCGTCTAATCCTCCATCCCTCCATCTGCACTCAGCCCATAACTCTTGGGATCTTATACCCATGAGCTCCTTTGATACTTCTCACTTCCAAACTCCTCACCTCTGCAGAGGTTTGATTAATATTAAAGTAAAATTTAAGCCAGGTGTGGTGGCGCATGCTTGTAATCCTAGTACTTGGGAGGCTGAGACCGGAGGATTTGGGTTCCCAGCTAGCCTCAGCTACTTAGTGAGGCCCTCCAAAACTTAGTGAGACCCTGTTTCAATAAAGAACAAAAAATAGGGCTGGGGGTGTAGCTCGGAGGTAGAATGTCCCTGGGCTCAATCCCCAGTACCGCAAAAAAAAAAAAAGTAAAATTTATGCCAGGCATGGTGGCACATGCTTCTAATCGCAGTACTTGGGAGGCTGAGACAGGAGGATTGCAAGTTCAAGGACAGCCTCAGCAATGTTGCAAGACTCTTGGCAACCTAGCAAGATCTGTTTTAAAAACAAAAAAATAAAGAGAAGGGCTGTGGGTGTACTACCTTGGAGGTAGAATGTCCCTTGGTTCAATCCCCAGTACCATACATGCACACACACAAAATAAAATTTATGCTTTTCTATGCTTTCTAATTCATCAAGAAGGGTTTTTTGGTATTACTTATGAAATGAAAACCAAATTAATTTTATTTCCAAATTATTAACCAATTGTTTCAATATTGGACAAAAATTATTCTCACCTTCCTACTTGGTTTGTAGTCATCTTTTATTTTCCATTAAATTGTTAGGTGATGTAGTATCTATTTTGGGGCAGTTGTTTTCTTTTTTCTTTGAATTCTTGTGCAAGTACCAAGACATTGTAATTGTAGTTCTGTAATATATTTTACTATCTTCATTGCTCATTTCTCAACTCCTTGTCCTCCCTCAAAAATTGCACTAGCACTTAAATTGCATCAAACCTACAGATTATAATTGTAAACTGGTGTGTGTGTGTGTGTGTGTGTGTGTGTGTGTGTGTGTGTGAGAGAGAGAGAGAGAGAGAGAGAGAGAGAGAGAGAGACTGGGGATTGAGCCCAGGGGCATTCTACCTCTGAGCTACATCCCCAGCCCTATTTTATTTTATTTTGAAACAGGGTCTCACTAAGTTGCTGAGGTTGGCCTGGAACCTATGATCCTCCTGTCTCAGCCTCCCAAGTACTGGGATTACAGGTGTGGGCCACCACACCTAGCCTAAATAAGTGGTTTTAATGTGTTAGGACTTCACATTTTGGTACTGACAATCATTTATATGACTCTTCTAATTCCTCTCACAGTTTTGTAGTTTTCCTTAGTGGATCATGCACATTTCTTGTTAAAGTCACTCCTAGGAATTTTCTATAGGTTGACATTATAAATGTTATTACTTTTCCATGGCATTTTCTGACTTCTTGTCATATATAAAAAGCTTGTCTGTGCATATAAACTTTCCAAAATATATAGAAATTAATATTTAAGTAATATAAATACATATAATAAATTTTTTTGCCTTACAACTAACCACTTGCTAATTATATTTTGAAGTCTAAATATATGAAAGTATTTCGTGAGGGTCTATAAGCTCTAACTGCCTTTCCAGGTGGCTCAGAACAAACAAATAGACAGGTTCTAGAATTAAAATAAAATTGTGGAAGGAGGGAGGGATACAGAGGAAAGGCACACTAAGAAGTTGGGCATGTGGTAGGAATCACAGGATCTTGTCTCCACCGACCAAGTACAGAGTTCCGAGAGCCATGAAAACAGATGGCTTGGGTCCACTGTGTTTCTCTTTGAGACATAATCTCTTACACATTTAAAACTTGTCTACAAGTGTCTTTGACTGCTCAGAGACATCACTAGCCCAAACATTAAAGTCTTCTCCTAGACAACTGGCACTTACGTATAACAAGTGTAATAACATGTTTATATTCTGAGCCTGAATAATGAGAGATGATGTCAGAGGTGGCCACTCTTTATATGTGGGAGACAAGCCTGGCAGGTCAGACTGGTTAATGTAAAATGACATAAAAGGACATCCCAGCTTAGGGTCTCACCTGTGTATGAGTGAAGAAAGCCCAGCTGGGCATGGTGGCACATGCTTGTAATCCCAGTACTTGGGAGGCTGAGACTGGAGGATCCAGGTTCGCAGCCAGCCTCAGCTACTTAGTGAGACCCTCTGCAACTTAGTGAGACCCTGTTTCAAAATAAAGAATAAAAATAGGGCTGGGGGTGTAGCTCGGAGGTAGAATACCCCTTCAATCCCCAGTACCCTCCCTAAAAAAGAAAGCCCAAATGTTTGGACTTAATAATTTAAAAAGAAAGGGAAAAAAAAAAGAACAAAAAGAAATCAAGTTCACTAGCTTGGAGCTCCTTTTTCTTTTTGTCCAAGGGTTGTAGACCTCCCCAGTAATCAGCTGTATAAGGGAGCTCCTGGGTTCAAGGGTATAAGTATCCTGGGTGTTGGCTATTGGGGCCAGCTTTTCCTTTGATGCCATTATATTAACTGTGAATTTTAATGAACTGATCATTTTTTTACAAGGACAGTAAAACTGAAAATGTTTTCATGGTTTCGAAGTTGATGTTTTCCAAAGATGTTCTGTCGCGTGAAAGGAAAGCAGGTGTCCACACTCACCAGTAGGAGCAAACGGGAACAAATAAAGAATCTGAGAACCAGCTGACAGCCCCTGGGGTTCCCGTGTTCCCGGGGACGTCTGTTAGTTATTTGCTTTATTTCCCCCCAAATGCTTTGTCTATGTTACAAAGCGAACACAGCAATGGCTGCCTGGGTTTCTTTATGTTGAGTTGCTTACATTTTTTGTCATCACGAGTTTCAAGTCTTTGTGAAGCTGTTTTCTTAGAAAGGAAAGTAGAGTATTAGTGTTGAGGTGGAGAGGGCTGGGGTAGGAGACAGAATGGTATCTTTTTTTTTTTTGTGGTACTGGGGATTGAGCTCAGGGGCATTTTACCTCCAAGCTACACCCCCAGGCCTACTTTTTATTCTTTATTTTGAAACAGGGTCTCACTAAGTTGCAGAGGGCCTCACTAAGTAGCTGAGGCTGGCCGTGAACCCGGATCCTCCAGTCTCAGCCTCCCAAGCACTGGGATTACAAGTGTGCGCCACCACGCCCAGCAGACTGGTATCTCTTCATCTTGCCCTTGACATGTTCACGTGGCCACAAACAGTGTGTGGGCTTTTAAATAGTCTTAAGTAAGCATGTTAACCATCAAAGAAAAACATACGCGGTAAATTTTTATTTCATTGGGAGAAGGGAGTGGGCTTCAACTATCTATCTGTCTCTAGGGGAAAAAGAAAAGTTTGCTATTTTTCACACTGCCCTGAGTCGCTCAAAAACTCCTAGCAGTTCCTGGCTAGCTAGCTCTCTCCATCTGGAGGTTAGCATTGTGTTTTTTGAACCTACAATTAACTACCATCCGCCGAATATGTAGCCAGTCATAGTCATATCCTTTTATAGCTTAAGAATTTTTTTTTTGCTTAAGTGTTCTTGCAGTTCATTTCCTACCATTGACAGTATCGGTTTTTAGTGTAAAAGCTACAAAGTTAGATATTGGAGAAATCACTTATAATTACCACGAACTAGTCATTCATTCACTCCCCTGTATTTATTGAGTATCTATGACATGCCCTTGTGGTAGGTACAGTAATTTTAATGAATTAGGATTGAAATGGAAAACAGCCATGTGGAGGTGTGGTGTTAGCACAGTGCTGCAGGGTTGGGGAGGGAGCTTAAGTATCACACGTAGACTCTAACATTGGTGGTGGCCAGTGCTACCGAGAAAAGCAAAGTGGTGCGTGAGGGGTGGGTGATTTGAGAGTCCTCGGGAAGGGGTCTTGGGAGTGACAGGAGATGCCTGGCAGACCCGAACAAAGACAGGAAGGATGTGTGCTAGGGAAATAGTTTGAAGACACTCCAGGCCCCTCTGGGTAATTATTCACCTTTGGTTTCTTTCTTTAATGACATGGGAGAGAAGGAATGAGTTCTTCTGATGAATTCTAAAACTGTCACAAAACAGTGCTCATTCTTATTTTCAAATTAAAGACCTTTCATCCGGGCATGGTGGTACGCACCTATAAGCCCAGTACTTGGGAGGCTGAGACAGAAGGATTGCAGGTTCAAGGCCAGCCTCAGCCATTTAGGGAGATCATGTTTCCAAATTAAAAAAAAAATAAAAAGGACAGGGGGTGTAGCTTGGAGGTAGAATGCCCCTGGGTTTGATCCCCAGCACCAAAAATAAATAAATAAACTTAAAAAAGACCTTTCATAATTTGGGGCAATGGTATGGATCTAGAATCAGAACTGGAGATGGGTGTTATTTTGCATGTGATTATTGGGGAGCTCTCTCAGGAGAAAGAAGTTAGGGGCAGGGTGGACAAGGAATGGCGTCCCAGTTGGAGTCCAGCCTCAGCCCGAGCCCCTGGGGAGCTCTGGGCCGTGATTGCACCGCAGAGTTGTCCCTCGTTGGGGTGAGGGGCTGGTCTCTTGGCAGCCACTGACCATGGGCTGCCTGGTGCAGACAGGGTTGGTGAAGCGGCTGCAGGTGGCAGAAGCTCACTCTTAGGAGAATTGGGCACTGCTTGGGTCCTTTAGCAGCCCACACTCACGTGAGCTGGTGGCTGGGGTCATCCACCTGGATCTGGCTGGGCCCACCAGCATCTACAACAATGTGCTGGACCTGCAGAATGTTCACGAACAAGCAGCTTTAGATAAATTTGGAGGCAAAGAAAGATATGAAATATCCTGAGTGCAAGGTGGCTTTGATCACACAGCACCTTCTGAGGACTATGGGCGTGACTGATGGGCTGTTCTCATTAACACTGCTGTGGATTTATTGGGCGCTTTCGTGTAACACCTGCTCATTGCCAGCCTACCACATACCTGGCACTAGGTCTGTGCATTTGGAATCTTGCCAACCAAGACCCACTGATTTGGTGGATTCTACCCTTACTAATGAGATATTTTTGGCAAATGCCAAGAGACAGCATTGCAAGAAATCCTGAACAAGCTTAACCAGGACTCCCGGAGAAGCTGTGGCTACCAAGGTTTACCCCATCAAGGGCCTGAAGGTAGCAGGCTGTGTTAAAACATTTGTCTAGCCGGGTGCGATGGCTCACACCTGTAATCCTAGTACTTGGGAGGCTGAGACAGGAGGATCGCAGGTTTGAGGCCAACACATGTTAACTTAGTGAGACCCTGTTTCAAAATAAAAAAAAAAAATAGAGCCTGGTGTGGTGGCGCATGCTTGTAATCCCAGTACTTGGGAGGCTGAGACAGGAGGATCTGGGTTAGCAGCCAGCCTCAGCTACTTAGTGAGGCCCTCTGCAATTTAGTGAGACCCTGTTTCAAAATAAAGAACAAAAAATAGGGCTGGGGATGTAACCCGGAGGTAGAATGCACCTGGGTTCAATTCCCAGTACCACTCAAAAAAACCAAAATAAATACATAAAAAAATAAAAAAAGAAAAAGGGCTAAGGGTGTAGCTCAGAGGTAGAACACCCCTGGATTCCATCTCCAGTACCACACACACACACACATACACACACACACACACACACACACACACACACCAACTACAGCAGCAACAACAAAGCCCATTTGTACATGATGCTCTCAGAAGGCTTGGATGCAGTAGAAGTTGTGCTGTTTGAAGGAACCATATCAATTTCAGCCCACTGAGGTTGGCTTCTCAGTAGAGAAGCAGGCTTGCCTTGTCTGACCTGACCACAGTGTACTGCATACTTACCACATATAGGGGACACTATACCTGTGGCCTCATCAGTGCTCACAGCCATCTAAGAGACCAGGCTGGTTGTGTCCATGCAGGCTCTTACAGCAGTGGGGACCCTGAGTGCTCTGCCAGAAGAGATGTGCACGATGCCAGTTGGCTTGTGCTTGGAGGCCCCCGGTGGATGCCTGGGGCCATCAGGGGTGTTGGCACCATGCTTTCCTGCTTTAGAAGAAAACCAAACCCAGTCTGAATTCCCAGATGGAAGAGAAGTTTGCATCTTAATCTACTTTATGCCAGCATCATTCTTCTTGGTTTGGAATCTTAATACGCTTTGGGGAGTTGCTTTTTTAGATCATCCGGTCTGCAGGGATACCAGGGAAAAACTCACCTGTTTATTGCCAGCTGTAGGAACAGTGCGTGACTGTATTTTTGCCCAGCTGTGATGCTGGCTGGCTGAACAACTAGAGCAGTGTTAAGAGGGAGTGTTTGGCTTTGGTGGTGAGGCCTGCAGATGAGTCTGCGTCCTGCTGCGTTTCCTCTGGGTGACCCTGTGAGTTTTGCTTTATTCCATGGTTACGAGGGACACCCCCGAACTTGTGAAAGTCACTATTAAAAATATTTTCAGGATTTGTGGAAGAATTGTTTTAGTTCTTTTTTTTGTGGTACCAGGGATTGAACCCAGGGGTATTCTACCTCCGAGCTATACCCCCGGCCCTATTTTTTATCTTTCATTTTGAAACAGGGTCTCACTAAGTTGCGGAGGGCCTCACTAAGTAGCTGAGGCTGGCTGCGAACCCGGATCCTCTAGTCTCCACCTCCCAAGTACTGGGATTACAAGCGTGCGACACCACGCCTGGTTTGTTTTAGTTCTTACTAACGGGCTCTGTGGCCTTTGGGTAATTGCTTTCCTTTTGGGGTCTACAGTTGTATCTATTAGTTGGGGCTGCTGGGCTACTGGAAAACACAAAGATTCGCGCCCTCATGGTCTTTGCATCCAACACACATGTCCTCTTCCTTAAATTGGATTTGTGACACTACTTTTGTTTACAAAAGATTTGTATTTCAACATAAGCCATTTGTGAGAATTTTTGCCATCAAGCAAATTAGATCATGTAAACAACCATGTACTGAATATTTCTAGAAAGTTCTTCCTCAGTTGGGTGTGCCCAAATCTAAGATAAACAGCACAGCACAGTGGAACTATTTAGGGTTTTTTTTTTTTTTGTGGTACTAGGGATTGAACCCAGAGGCATTCTACCTCTGAGCTACATCCCCAGCCCAATTTTCTTTATTTTTTTACTTTGAAACAGGGTCTCACTAATTTGCGGAGGGCCTCCCTAGATTGCTGAGGCTGGCCGCGAACCTTTGATCCTTCTGTCTCAGTCTCCCAGGTACTGGGATTACAGGCATGTGCAATCACGCCCAGTTAGGTTATTTATTTTTTCTTGAGTGAACTTTGGTGATATGTATCCTTCATGGAATTCACCTATTTTATTTGTCTTATTTATAGCATAAAATTATTCATAACATTTTCTCATTATTATTGTATATAAGCAGCCCTAATGTTTTCCAAATGGATCATTTTTTCCGAATATGAATGAAAGCGATATGTCTTTTGGGAAACATTTCTTCTTAAAACTACTTTACTTGCTCATTATTTAATTATATGTTACCCAAGGAGACTGTCTTATCAAGAAGTCGAAATCGCTGGGAGTGGTGGTATACACCTGAAACCCCAATACTTGGGAGGCAGAGATAGGAGGATTACAGGTTCAAGGCCAGTCTCAGCACAGACCCTCAGCAACTTAGTGAGACCCTAATTTGCGTGGTGGCGCACGCTTGTAATCCTAGTACTTGAGAGGTGGAGACCGGAGGATCCGGGTTCGGGGCCAGCCTCAGCTACTTAGTGAGGCCCTCTGCAACTTCGTGAGACCCGGTTTCAAAATAAAGAATTAAAAAATAGGGCCAGGGGTGTAGCTCAGAGGTAGAATGCCCCTGGGTTCAATCCCTGGTACTGCAAAAAAAAAAAAAAAAAAAAAGAAAAGAATAAAATTGGTCTGGGGGTCTAGCTCAGAGGTAGAATGCCCCTGAGTTCAATCCCAAGTTTAACAAACAAACAACCAACCAACCAACCAACCAAACAAACAAACAAACATCATTTAATAATCACTTTATAAAGAATCTGCAAGCTGTTGGCCTCCTCTGACCTGTAATCTACCTGTTCTTCAGATACACATCTGATAATGAAAGGGAGAGTGTTCAGGTGTAGGCTGGTGTAGACAGATGGTTCAAATACTCCAAGTGTCTTTACGCCCACTTGAAATCCATCCACACCAAAGCATGAAGATGCAGAAATGAGATAGATGTGCTCAGTCTCCCTTGAGAGAAGGCCGACGCGGGAGCTGGCTGGGGGAACGATTCCTGCAGCCTCGCCTGTGGACGGGATGTGGTGCCGCTCTGCTGACCAGCAGTAGTACTGTATGACACACGCCGCTGGACACACGTGGGCTGCTGAGGGCCCTCGGGGCACAGTAACCAGGCAGGACGAGCCGACTGCGGAGTGTTGGGATGAGCTTCAATGCGCTCTTCCAAAGGAGCACAGCCCAGGGAAAAGCCAAGCTCAGTCCCAACCCAGGTTTCTGTGCTTCTCCTCGCTGCGACAGATCATTGGGATTAAATATCCAGGTCACAGGAAACGACAGGGCCCGGGCTCATGCCCTCTGGGAATTTCATGGAGTGGGAGGTGAAACCCCAGGGGTGAAATCTGGAAATCGGGGCGAGCTGGGAGTGCCTGGAGGGAACAGTAAACCCGGGCAGGGGTGAGAGGGAAAGATGAGCTGTCCCCCAGGAGAGCTGCTCTAAGCAACCCAGTGTCAGGTGTCCCCGAGGAGGTCAGCCAGCGTGAGGGATGGGGCGGGTGGCATGGGAAAGGCGCTCAGACACTGGCATGAAGGATCCTGTTGGAAAAGGAGAGGGGGACAAGTGTCATCAGAATTTATGGGGGAGAAGAGGAGCCGGCAGGCTGCGTGTGAAGAGAGGATTGGAAGGCAGGGGATGGGTCCACCTGCAGCAAAATCCAGTGGAGGTAAAGTTATGGTGGCCACTGGCATGTCACCGCCTCCCCCGCACTAGGAGCAAAGGAGGTCATGTGCGTATTAATGCCTAACTTGCAGAATCCCAGCAGGGCCCCTCCTGCTCACATGGGCTCTCCGCCAGTGTCCTCAGAGTCCCCAGAGCTGGATGTCACCTGGGCTCAGGGACACTCTGCTTTTGTTCTTCTTCCAGTTGCTTTGTCACTCTGGTCCCCTCTGTTGGCCACCCTCCTGCTATCCTGATCTCTCCAAGACCTTCATAGCCTTCTTCTACTGGGGGGGAGGGGCTGGACCTGGGCCTGTGCTGGGGAAGTTGGGGCTGCTCTGCGTCCCACCTGCTGTGCCTGTCACCTGGGCCCAGAGCCTCCCGGGCTTTCCAAACATAGCTCCTTGCACACCACCCTTCTCCGCGGGCACCGGAGGTGCTGAGCCAGTCTTCCTGGGAGGGGACGCGCAGGGGCAGGCGCTGAGCTGTGCCCTCTTTTCTCAGTGCCTCCTGTGCGGGCTATTTCCTCCCAGGGTCTACAGCCCTTCCCCGTGCACAAACATCTCTTTCTTTCCTTTCCACCTACCCCCTTGCCTGCCCATGTGGCAACTGGTGCACTTAGATCCTGGAGAAATACCCCTACCACTGGGCCCAAGCTGACCCTGGATCGTATTTGGGATTTAACTGGGTCACGCTGCCATATTTGCAGGGCTAATCAAATTGATAGGTACTAGTCCAGGGCTTTGTGGTCTCTCCTCTGTGGACTGCGTATTTTGGTTCTGCTAACCTTGTTGGCAAAGCAAGAGCTAGTCTATAGTTGTGCATCTTGAACTAACGTGCATACCGCCTGGAGGTCTTGCAGAAAATGCAGAATCTGGTCCTATGAAGTCTGGGGCGGGGCCTGAAGGTCTGCATTTCTGTGAAACTCCCAGGTGGCCCAGAGGCTGCGGGCCCCCTTTGGGTAGCGGAGGGGATGAAAATATGCTGATCCCAAATACGCCACTTTGCCACCGGATTATTTTGAGCTGAAGGTAATTGAGAAACAGCACATGCAGAAAAAGCTCCTCACCCTCCTTTTATTTTATTTTATTTTATTTTATTTTATTTTATTTTATTTTTTTGCCTAAAAGCAGGACAGAATTTCCCTTTGTGAACTTGTCCCCCTAACTTCTCTTGAACCAGGAAGGCGGGACTCTTTAATTACCAGACAGGATTCTAGACTCTTATCAGCCCAGAGATGCTATGGAGAGGAATCTGTCTGGCAAACCTTACCAAAATAACCCTTATCTTTCATTCATTTCCCCTACATACTTACCCTTTATTGCCCCTTTAGAAGCTCAGACCCTCTGCCTTTGTCCATCACTTCTCTACAGATTTGTCACCTCTTGTTAAAACCTACATATTTAGTGTGGTGACACACGCTTGTAATCCCAGTATTTGGGAGGCTGAGACCAGAGGATGGCAGGTTCGCGGCCAGCCTCAGCTACTTAGTGAGGCCTCTGCAACTTAGTGAGACCCTGTTTCAAAATAAAGAATAAAAAATAGGGCTGGGGGTGTAGCTCAGAGGTAGAATGCTCCTGGGTTCAATCCCCAGTACCACACACAAACACACAAAAACCCTACCTATTTATCACCCTTTGTCCATAGACCTCTAATTAGGACTACCTTTTTGGACCTTTGGGTTCATTTCTGCAAGGCCCCCATCTGCATATAAAATAATCCTTTTCTCCTGTTGGTTTGACTTTTGTCAGTTCATTTGACAGGACCCCAAATCATTGAGCCTAAGAGAACAGAGGAAAAGGGGTTTTTCTCTCCAACCATATTCAAGTTCTAGATCATTCCCTCTGCTATTTCTGTTTGCTCTACTTAGAAGGAAACCACCTGGCGAGGGAACCATGGCTGGGCTTTCTGCTTTGCTGTGCTGGTGGCTCCATGTTTTTTATTTTCTGGTGGTACTGGGGATTGAACCCAGGAACATTCTACCTCTGAGAGACACCCCCAGCCATTTTTTAGTATTTTATTTTATTTTATTTTTGTAGTACTGGGGATTGAACCCAGAGGCATTCTACCTCCGAGCTACATCCCCAGCCCTGTTTTTTTATTCTTTATTTTGTAACAGGGTCTCACTAAGTTGTGGAGGGCCTCGCTACATTGCTGAGGCTGGCCGCAAACCCGCGATCCTTCTGTCTTAGCCTCCCAAGTACTGGAATTACAGGTGTGCGCCACCATGCCCAGCTTGGTTCCATGTTTTGATAACATATCATAAATTACCTACTCACTTTATGAAAACTACCACTTATAGATGACCAGCACTGCTGGAAAGATGTTCTGGAAGTTCTCAATATATCTTTGACCACACTGTGTGGTCCAGGGACCAGCAGCATGTGTGTCACCTGGGACCTTGTTAGAAATGCAGACTCTCAGGCCCCACCCAGATGGATTCTCAGGCCCTACACTGAGTGATGTGTGCACATTCACATTCCGGAAGCCCTATGCTGTGGGCTACAGTAAATGGGAAGAGGGGCTGCTGATTTAACCACTCAGAGGAGACGGTTGGCGAGAGCAGGGAAAAGTTCCCATCTTGGTTATAGATCTTCTTTGCACCGGGATGTCTATAGGAAGGAACCTCATGTCGTGGGACCTCTGGGTAGAGAATGATGGGAATGATCCTTCTCCTCATCTTCTGGGAAGAGAATGATGAGGAGAAGGATGCTCTGGCTTGCACGGAACATGAAGTTTTTTTTTTTTTCAGATATAATAAAACCAGCAGAGGAGGAAGTGGAAACTGGGGTATGATGACAAGCTGGGTAGAAAATGTGGGACCAGGCTGGGCGTGGTGGCGCACGCTTGTAATCCCAGTACTTTGGGAGGCGGAGACCAGAGGATCTGGGTTCGCGGCCAGCCTCAGCTCTCTCTCTCCCTGTCTCTCTCTCTCTCTCTCTCCTTAGTGAGGCACCTTCGCAACTTCGTGAGACCCGGTTTCAAAAATAAAGTATAAAAAATAGGGCCGGGGGCGAATCGCAGAGGTAGAACGCCCCTGGGTTCAATCCCCGGAACCGCAAAAAAAAAAAAAATGTGGGACCAGGTGAGTGTAAGCAAGCAAGCAAGCAAGCAAGAAAGAAAGAAAGAAAGAAGGAAGGAAGGAAGGAAGGAAGGAAAGAGAAAACAAACCCAGGGAGAGAAGATGAGAATTATCAAGGGGGTCAGGGATGAGGCTTAAAAGTGAGGAAAGGTGCTGGGGACAGTGGCACACGCCTGTAATCCCAGTACTTGGGAGGCTGAGACAGGAGGATCACAGGTTGAGGACAGCCTCAGCAACTTAGTGAGGTCCTGTTTCAAAATAAAAAGGGTTTTGGATGTAGCTCAGAGGTAGGACGCTCCTGGATTCAATCCTCAGTACTCCCCCCCACAAAAAAAAAGCGAGGAAAGGAATAGTTATTTAAAAATTCTCTTGTAAACAACTGAGGCAGCCTGTGAAAGTCATGGTGTGTCTAAGGCTGCTGGGAGATCAGTTCCATCTTTAGATAGCCAGAAAATAGTATCAGGCATCAGTTAGGTGGGATAGAATAAGAACTGGCAAATATTACTCACTCCAAGACTCTTCAGGCTTCAGGGGTCCATGCCGGGGGGCGGGGAGGCACTTAGGGAAGTTGGCATGAGCAGGTCAGACAGAAGCCCCTCAGAACAGAGCACTTTCCAGAGAGGAGCCAGAGAGTCTCCCTAATTACTGTTTTACATGTCTCAGCTGAGTCATGCTGGTAATAAAGAAGAGAGATAGTGATGACATTAATTAGAGACTGGAGTGTCATCCGTGGCGACAGTGGCCAATAAATAGCACGGCAGTTTCATTTTATTACCTTTCCCTTATTAATTTCTCTAGCCTTGATCAATACAGACGTTGGCTGGGCTTCCAAGTCATGAAAGAGTACCATGCTTGACGCTTAGTGAAAGGCTGTGTTCCAGTTTTTTATTCATTTAGAAAAACTCCGGAGACTGGAGGATCCGGGTTCGCGGCCAGCCTCCGCTCTCTCTCTCTCTCTCTCTCTCTCTCTCTCTCTCTACCTAGTGAGGCCCTCCGCAACTTTGTGAGACCCGGTTTCAAAATAAAGTATAAAAAAAAATAGGGCCGGGGGTGTAGCGCGGAGGTAGAATGCCCCTGGGTTCAATCCCCGGTACTGAAAAAAAAAAAAAAGAAAGAAAAACTCTTCTTGGGATGTTCGGGTAAACAAATGTCAGTTCACAACTGTTTTTCCTGCCTTATATTTGCCTATGAGCCAAATAACTTTGTTCCTGACCAGTACCTGGAAAATACCATTTACTCCATGAAAGGGAAAATTATTTCAGCCAGTTCTTCTCCATCGTCTGCTCTGAAGACAATAGTCTCAGCATCGTCTACGAAGGCCACAATGATTATCCGGTGAAACCACTAGGAAATAAGAAATTGATAAAAGGAAAGTATTTTGAGGGGAGCTTCCCTGCTAGGAAGAGGGGGTTAATAATGTGCTGTTAGATGCATTAATTTTGCTTTTCTAGTCTTTTTTTTTGTGTGTGTGTGTGTCTGTGTGGTACTGGGGATTGAACCCAGAGTTGCTCTACCATTGAGCTGCACTTTCAGCCCTTTTTATTTGGAAACAGGGTCTTGCTAAGTTGCTGAGGACCTCACTTACTTGCTGAGGCTGAGCTGTGATCCTCCTGTTTCAGCCTCCCAAGTACTGGGATTACAGGCGTGCGCGATGCTGCCTGGCTCTAGTCATTTTTTTTTATTGGCTATTAACAAATATTTTAAAACACCTATTTCCATTTTTTTAGTACACATAATTTGTAAATGCTTTAAGAGCGATCATGCATTACTCATGTCTTATAGCAATTTGGATGTGATTCAATTTCTTTTTCTCATGTGTTGTTATAGTTTTCCAGAGGCCAAAAGAGAATTCAGAAGTTAGTACTGGTCACAGATACCAGTTTTCTTTGTGTTTTAATTAGACTCATGGGTTCTGTTAAAAAATGACCAGGAAAAAGTAAACTCCGTTTGTGTTTAAAAAAGACAATGTAAAAGATTAATCTTTTATTTATTTATTTTTTATTCTAAACTTGATGATTAGTAGCTACACATATAACTAAAAAAGGTAAATAATAAGCCGGGCGTGGTGGTACACACTTGTAATCTCAGTACTCGGGAGGCTGAAACAGGAGGACCACAGTTTGGAGACCAGCTTCAGCAACTTAGTGAGACTCTTAGCAACCCAGGGAGACCCTGTTTCAAAACAAACAAACAGACAGACAAACAGACAAATGAACATGGCTGGGGGTGTAGCTCAGAGGTAGAATGCCCCTGGGTTCAATCCGTAGTAGCCCTCCCCATGTAAATAATAAATGATTAGACAGGAAACTGGATCAGTGTGAATTCTAGTCACTTTGGTAGACTTTCCAGCCTAATAAGATACAGCGCTGATCATCGTGGAATCCGGTTAAGCCGATTCATCTGAATTACAGCAGCAGATAGGAGACGTGGTTTCTGGGAGCCAAACTCATTCGCGACACTGTATAATGGCCTGCCATGCTGGTTCAATTACTGAGTTCAGTGGCTCACACAGGGCGAAGGGCGTCCTAGGACCACTGAGCAGGAAGTTGGTCTGTCTCCCCAGAAAGCCTGCGTGCTTAGTTTGCTGGAGTGTTTCTGTTCTCGTCCCTAGTGGTTTTCTATTTCAATCACTACATGGATGACAGATTCGTCCCGCTGAGTCCTAGTTAACATCGTCTTCTCTTTGGCCTTGAGCTGCACATGGATTTGGAGAAAATACAAGATTGCAAGACCTGTGTGGAGTGGGGAAAAATCTAAGCAAGGTGGAGTGCCCGTCTAAGCCAAGCAGAGTGCTGGGCACTGGCAGCATGAATGACCTATGAATGCTGTTTGGCAGGCAGGGAAACTGAGGTTAGAGGAATTACATAATGTTCCTAGGGGCGCACATATGAGTCTGGTAGGGCCAAGATTTATTTTATTTTATTTTTTTGTGGTACTGGGGATTGAACCCAGGTGCATTCTATATCTGAGCTACACCTCCAGGGTCTCACTAAGTTGCGGAGGGCCTAAATGTGGCTGAGGCTGGCCGCAAACCTGCGATCCTCCCGTCTTGGCCTCCCAAGTACTGGGATCACAGGCCATACCAAGCTTAGGGACAGGATTTAAATGAGATCTTCTGACTCCACGTTTGGTGTTCTTTGCACAACTCTAAAATGAAGGTTTCTCAAACTCTAAAGACATGTATGGCTCTTCCCTCCCTGTATTAGTTGTCCTTCATAAATGCTACCCTGGCAGATTTCCTTATGGGAAATGGGTGTCTGTGATCATGTTTTCTTTTTTTCTTTCATTATTTAATCTGTTTAGGAGTCTGCTGTTTGATGACTACTGGTGCTGAAAGTAGGAACACAATTATTTGCAGTGAGAGTCAGAAGACCGGGACTAGATAGTCATGTTGGATGTTTGGGTTGGGAACTTGCTCCCCAAATCCTGAGTGCTTGCTGTCTGTATTAGGGCGAAGTAGGGGAGTTTGCATAATCATTTGGAGCCCTTCCAGTTTAGTTAAGAGGGAAAATATTTATACCTACTAAGATGAAGTAGCAATTAGCCGAGATGTGCAGGAGGAGGGACCAGGTGTTCCGCACTCATGTGCTGGGCTTGGGTCTTACGCACCTGTGCTAAGTCTTGGCTTAATGAATGAGCAGGATTCCGAAGAGGGAGCTAATGCCACCAACTTGTGGGATCAGATCAGGTGTGGCAGTAGACGTGGACCTCGGGTCTTTAGGATGGTGAGACTTGGCCGGCTTGCGGAGCGAGGGTGAAGTGGAGTTGGGATGGGGTCCACTGGGTTACGGAGGGCCTTATGTATCAAGCTAGGAGTCTGGCCATTGAAAATGGTAATAAGGAGCTACTGTAGGCTTTTGAGTAGAGGAATGGCTTAACAAAAGTAAAGCTTGTTCTTTTGTCCGCGTGGGGTGAGCTTGGTGCTGGAGAGAAACCCCTATAAGCTTTTTTCTAGGGGTGCAGGAAGCAAGAGCACCAGTATTGCTATGTTGAGACCAATTGATATTGCTGTAGGAAATTAGCAGGCCGGGCGTGGTGGTGCACTCTTGTAATCCCAGTACTTTGGGAGGCGGAGACCAGGGGATCCCGGTTCGCGGCCAGCCTCAGCTCTCTCTCTCCCTGTCTCTCTCTGTCTCTCTACTTAGTGAGGCCCTCCGCAACTTCGTGAGACCCGGTTTCAAAATAAAGTATAAAAAATAGGGCCGAGGGTGTAGCGCGGAGGTAGAACGCCCCTGGGTTCAATCCCCAGTACCACACACAAAAAAAAAAAGAAATTAGCAGAACGATAGGGTGTTACTAACACAGGTTTTCCCCTGTGGCACAAAGCTTTGGGGAGCTACTGGCTTGGTGCCTGAGGACCATGTTTAGTGCTTGCTCTCTAAACCTTCTGTAGCTTTGTAAACTATTTACTGCTAATGTAGGAACAGACTATGGATTAGTATCCTAGATTTTTGGAGGTTGAGCCGTATGAAATTTCTGACTTGGAGGTCAAAGTCGACATAACTATTGGCAATTTCATATGACTCTTTTTCATTGATTTTGCAAGTTACTGTTGGAGATTCTGAGTGGATACTGGCTGGCCTTTGGCTTTCGAGTTAGGTCGATTGGGGTAGGTACCAGAACGGTGCTACGCTGGGTCGCCTGAAAGGACTCCGTGTGCAGTTGTCCTGGGGGATGAGAAAGTACCCGGAGCCCAAGCCTGGGACCCCAGGGGTGTGCTATGCTCTTCCTCTCCCGCCTCTAGACCAGGCATTCAGCGTCTCTTTGTTTTGTTCTCTTACTTGTAAAGCAGAAAACTTTGCTTCTGACTGAGAACTTTACAAAAAGGAAGGAGGGCATGTGGAAGAGAGGGTAAAAATGGGTGCGCCCCAAAGCTGCATTTTCCTGGCGCGCCTCAGGAGCCTGATGCAGACAGAAGCAGAAACGCCATTTCTGTTGGTCCCAGTTATGCTGGGCAGGTGGCAGGCTGAGTTCTCACTCCGGCCTCAGACCACGGAGCTTCCTCCCTCCTTCCACAAATTTATTTTAATTCTAGAACCTATTTGTTTATTCTGAGCCACCTGGAAAGGCAATTAGAGCTTATAGACCCTCACAAAATACTTTCATATATTTAGACTTCAAAATATAATTAGCAAGTGGTCAGTTGTAAGGGAAAAATTATTATATGTATTTATATGACTTACATATTAATTTCTATATATTTTGGAAAATTTATATGCGCATACAAGCTTTTTTTTGTTTTGTGGTACCGGGGATTGAACCCAGGGGCGTTCTACCTCTGCGCTACACCCCCGCCCGGCCCTATTTTTTTATACTTTATTTTGAAACTGGGTCTCACGAAGTTGCGGAGGGCCTCACTAGG
>PVJS01030308.1:0-24184 GCA_004027185.1 Glis glis | reverse complement strand
GGACAGCCTCAGCAAGTAGTGAGACTCTCATCAACCTAGCAAGATCCTGTTTCAAAATAAATATAAAATAGGGCTGGGGGTATAGCTCGGAGGTAGAATGCCCCTGGGTTCAATCCCCAGCACCACAAAAAAAAAAACACACCTTTTTTTAAATAAATAAAGCCTGGAGAATAAAGGGGAGGTGAAGCAAAAATAATAAAGCCTTAAACCAGACATGGTGGCACCACCTGTAATCCCAGTACTTGGGAGGCTGAGACAGGAGGATCACAGGTTTGAGGCCAGCCTCCACAATTTAGCTAGACCCTCAGCAACGTAAAGAGATCCTATTTCAAAATAAAAAGGGCTGGGGGGTAGCTTGGAGGTAGAAGGCCCCTGGGTTCAAAAGGCCCCAATTCTGCCCCCCACACACACACACACAAAAGTCCTTACCAAAGTCCTGTGAACAGCCCAGGAGGACTAGTGGGGACATCAGGATTAGAGTTACTTTGGTGGGAGTATAGGGACTTATTTATGAAGCCAAGGAAAACTTCAGGGTTTGGAGATGGGGTAACAGTTTATGGACTTGTGTGGAAGGAGACTGTTTCAGAACACCAGGGATTGCGGAGGGTTCAGTCCTGTATTAACAATCCCTCACCACCCCCACAGCTCAGCCATCCCGCCATGCCTTCCAGGAGGCCTGGAGGGAGCCAAAGGCCTGGCTTCCATTACCAGAGCTGTTTCCTGACTCATACTTGAGCTTAGCCAAATGATTTTCCCCTCTCTGGACCCTTCTCCCTGCAGTTTCTTTATTCTTCCTACCCCAGGCCCCATATGTAAAGAGGAATGTAACCATTTGTGATACTCTTTGGTAACTCTGAGAGCAGGAAGGAAGAGATGCCCCGCCCCTCATAGAAATGACTCCAGTCTTCCCCATGCTCCCCCTTTGGCAGCTGCACCCCTCCTCCTCATCTCCCTCAATCCCTCCTCCATTCAGCCTTGACGCAGTCCTGTACCCATCCACACACACCCCAAAGCCGACCTGCACCTTCTCTAAGATCTGATCTACACATCCCAGATGTGCTTTTTTCCCTGGGCCAAACTCTGCAGCCAGTCTCTGCAGCCCCTGTGCGCCCAGTTTCCACAGCGCCTCTCCCATTCTTCCCTCAGCCAGGTCTCTTTACTGCCAAGCCGCTGCTGTCTGACCCAGGGTAACCCAGCAGAGGGCGGGCTGAGAGAAGGAATGGGGAGGGATCTGCCCTCTGGGCCACCAAACTACAATTCCAGATTTTTGGAGGAACTCAAGCTCACCTAGCAGCCTGACTGGAGGAGGGGCAGGAAGGGGTGGAGACCCAGGGAAGTGGCTGAGAGATACATTCTTTCAGTCCCAGAACAGAGCCAAAGGGAAGAAGCAAAATCTGGATATACTGTGCTCTTTTTCTCAGGAATCAGACTTTTCATCCCTCTTTGCACCTGGGACAAAGAAGGGTGATCACATAAGACCATGTGTGTCAAATGTTGACACACAGCCTGTCATGGTGGCACACGCCTGTAATCCCTGTACTTGGGAGGCTGAGACAGGAAGGATTGCAAGTTCTAAGCCAACCTCAGCAACTTAGTGAGACCATCAGCAACTTAGCAAGCCCCCGTTTTCAAATAAAATAGGGCTGGGAGTGTAGCTCAGGGGTAGAATGCCTCTGGGTTCAGTCCCCAGCACACACACACACACAAAAAAAGTTTAGACCCACTAATACATGATAGAATATTTCAGATTGCAAATCTTGAAGAAAATCCAAGTCTCTCAGCCTCCCTTCAAAAAGATCATGGATTCAGCCGGGCGTGGTGGTGCACACTTGTAATCCCAGTACTTGGGAGGCTGAGACAGGAGGATTGCAGGTTCACGGCCAGCCTGAGCTACTTAGGCCCTCCACAACTTAGTGAGACCCTGTTTCAAAAATTAATAAAAATTAGGAATGGGGGTGTAGTTCAGAGGTAGAATGCCCCTGGCTTCAATCCCACAAAAAAAGAAAAAAAGGAAAGAAGGGAGGGAAGGAAGGAAGGAAGGAAAGGCCAAGACTTGGGAGCAAACAAGATACCCTTCAGTAGGTGAATAGACAAACTGTAGTACATCCAGACAATGGAATATTATTCAGTACTAAAAAGGAATAAGCTATCAAGTCATGAAAGACATGGAGGAAATGTAAATGTATATTGTTAATATAAATATATATAAGCCAATCTGAGCCTGGTGCTGCCGTGCTTCACACCTGTAATCTCAGTACTTGGGAGGCTGAGACAGGAGGATCGCAGGTTCAAAGCCAGCCTCAGCAACTTAGCAAGACACTGTTTCAAAATAAAAAGGGCTGGGGGTGTAGCTCAGTGGTAGAACTCTCCCCCCCCACTGCATTCAATCCCCAGTATCACTAATTAATTAACGAAGCCAGTCTGAAAAGGCTATATACTATATAATTCCACCTATATGACATTATGGAAAAGGCAAAACTATAGAGACAGTGGAAGGATAGTAGTTTCCAGCGGGCAGGGGAAGGAAGGGATCAACAGGCAGAGCACAGAGGATTCTTAGGGCAATAAAACTACTCTGTGTAACGCCGGAATTCTGGACACATGCCAGGACAAATTTGTCCAAACCCATAGAATGTCCAGGAGTGAGCCCTAATGTAAACGATGGGCTCTGGGTGACAATGACGTGTCTGTGTAGCTTCATCGTTTACAAGTGTGCCATTCTGATGAGGGATGTTGACAATGGAGGAGGCTATGTACATGTGGGGGCAAGGGAGAAAGAGGAAATCCCTGAACCTTCTGCTCCATTTTGCAGTGAACCTAAAAATGCTCTAAAAATAGTCTTTTTAAAAAAGGGACAAAGGAATGAACAAGACCCCATCCCCCATTCCCACCCCTGTAGACAGAAAAAAAAAAACAGTGACACCCAGCGCCTCGTGCCTCCTGCTTTATTCTCCATGGAGCTGGTTCCCATCCACACCTCTGGGCTCACCCAGGCTGATTCCAGGGTCCAGGTTCTCGGGTCCCAGGTCCATATGTCAGGTGAAGCCCCAGCCACCCCACCCCTACTGGCCAGTCCCCCCACCCACCACCACTTGATGGAGGCTCTGTAAACCAGGGATGCTCTTATTCCCTGAAAGAAGAAATTCAAGGGTGAAATGCACACACTTCCATATCCTCAGTCTCCTCCTACCTCAACATGCTAAAGGGGAGCCTCGTCTTTCTGGACTAGAGAAGAGGGCCACCTGCCTAGCGGTGGGGAGAAGATACAGGGATGGCGGCTCTTTGAGTGGATGGTATAGAAGTGAAAGAGGAAGTGTCGAGTCCTGCCCTAGGGAACAGTGTTGCTCCACTGACCCACCATCACTCATCTTTCTATTTTATTTATTTATTTATTTATTTATTTATTTATTTATTTATGGTACCAGGGATTGAACCCAGGGGCGTTCTACCTCCGAGCTACACCCCCAGCCCTATTTTTTATTCTTTATTTTGAAACCGGGTCTCACTAAGTTGCAGAGGGCCTCACTAAGTAGCTGAGGCTGGCCGCGAACCCGGATCCTCCGGTCTCAGCCTCCCAAGTACTGGGATTACAAGCGTGCGCCACCACGCCCGGCTTCACTCATCTTTCACTGGCATGTCCCTACCCCAGATCTGCAGAGTGCCCCAAGCCCTTTTCAGTCTCCATTCCCTAAGTCTCCCCCACAGACTCTCTCCACCTGCGCAGATTCCCGACTCCCCTAGTGATTCCCCAACTTGTGTCTTCTCAATTGATGTTAACTCAAATGCTCTGTGCCCCACAGACTCCCAAGGTCCGTCACCACAGGGGTAAAAGGCGACTCCAATTCCTTTCCATAAGCCTGCTTTCCCAAGTCCTTTCTCCTGAATGCCATCCCTCCTCACCCACAATCCACAACTCACAGCAGGGAAAGCCATTATCTCCGAGAGCACAGGCGAGGCTGCCTCACTCCTCCTGCATGCTGAGGATTCGAAGGAGGATGCTGTACACGTCCTGTTCCATGTAGCCCTGTAGGTGCAGCAAAGACAGAAGAGGAGATGAAGAGCAGAAAACCGGGAGAGAGAGCTGGGCGTGGTGGTACACGTTTGTAATCCCAGTATTTGGGAGGCTGAGACAGGAGGATTGCAGGCTCAAAGTCAGCCCCAGCAACTTAGCGAGGCTCTCAGCAACCTAGTGAGACCCTGTTTCCAAATTAAAAAAAATTTTTTTTTTGCGGTGCCGGGGATTGAACCCAGGGGCATTCTACCTCCGCGCTACACCCCCAGCCCTATTTTTTATACTCTGTTTTGAAACTGGGTCTCACGAAGTTGCTGAGGGCCTCACTAGGGAGAGAGAGAGAGAGAGAGAGAGAGAGAGAGTTGAGGCTGGCCGTGAACCCGGATCCTCTGGTCTCCGCCTCCCAAAGTACTGGGATTACAAGCGTGCACCACCACGCCCAGCTTTCCAAATAAAAAATTTTTAAAAATTGGGCTGGGGAGGTAGAATGCCTCTGGGTTCAATCTCCAGTACCCCCCCCCAAAAAAAAACCAGGAAACGGGGAAAGACTGATGAGAGATGTTCTGTGGTGTAGTGGAATGCTATTTCCTATATATCCTCACTTTTTTTTTTTTTTTTGGTACCAGGGGTTGATCCCAGGGGCATTCTACCTCTGACCTATGCCCCCATCCCTATTTAATTTTGAAACAGGGTCTCTCTAAATTCTGGAGGCTGTCCTCGAACCTACTATCCTCTTGTCTCAGCCTCCCAAGCACTGGGATTATAGGTGTGTGCTTCCATGCCCAGTTTATATCCTTACTTGTAACTTTAGCTAGGTTTTTTTTTTTTTTTGGTTGGGGTTTGACTTGTGGGGGCAGGGGAGGCACTGGAGATTGAACCCAGAGGCATTCTACCGCTGAGCTACAGTCCTGTGTGCGTGTGGTACTGGGGATGCAACCCGGGGGCATACTGCCCCTGAGCTACATCCCCAGCCCTATTTTATTTTTATTTTGAAACAGGGTCTCACTAAGTTGCGGAGGGCCTCACTAAGTTGCTGAGGCTGGTTGTGAACCTGGATCCTCCTGTTTTAGCCTCCCAAGGACTGGGATTTCAGGCACATGCTACCACACCTGACTGAACTTTAGCTTTTAAAGTATTTACTTTTTCCATGGCTGCTTCCCTATCTTTCCCAGAAGACGATGTCTATTTTCAGGATTGCTATGAGGGTTACAACTATGAATATGAAGCTCAGCATCTTGTAACAACTGGTTTTCCTTTTTCTTTGTGGTTATTAATCCTAATAAAGGAGCAAGCCGCTGGGCACAGTGGTGCACACCTGTAATGCCAGTACTTGGGAGGCTAAGACAGGAGGATTGTAGGTTTGAAACCAACCACAGCAACTCAGCGAGACCCTGTTTCAAAACAAAAACTAAAAAGGAGGCCAGGCACACTTGTAATCCCAGTACCTGGGGAGCTAAGACAGGTGGATCGCAGGTTCGAGGACAACCTCAGCAATTTTATGAGACCCTGTTTCCAAATAAAAAATAAAATAGGGCTGGGGGTGTAGCTCGGAGGTAGAATGCCCCTGGGTTCAATCCACAATACCAAAAAATAAAATAATAAAAGATAAAAAGGGCTGGGGGTGTATCCCAAAGCTAGAATGCCCCTGGGTTCGATCCCCCTGTATCACACACACACAAAAGCCACCCACCTTTTCTTCCTTGGTTAGGGCTAAGTTGGCTCAGGAGGAAACTGAGAAAGGGCACAAAGACAAGAAAAGGCCCCACAATGGATGGGGAGTTCAGAGGAGGGGCAGTCACCTCTCCCCCTTTCACAGACCTTCACGACCTCTCTTGATGGGACCCAGAGAACTAGCCCTTGGATCCAGCTCTCTGAGAAACACCAGTATGTGAAGGAAAGAGGAGGGACCCCAAACGCAACTCCCCCACCCAGCTCTGGGTCTCCACCTCCCCCGGGACTCACCCGAGCAGCACTCAGCAGGTGGTTCCTATAGGTGGAGATGATCTCTTCGTGGTTCTTCTGGGAGTCCTGGGAGTAAGCATCGATGGGAAGTCCTGAACACTCCCCCCGCCCCTGACACACACACACACACTCACCCAAGCACAAGGAGCAGTGTGGCCTCTGCCGCCCCAGAACGTCTCCCACGTCCACCCTCTCCTCCAGCAGTGTCCATTTCCCCGAGGGCCAAGACATACCTGCAGCTGCAGGGCGAGGCGCGCATTCTCACCCCGAACTGCTAGGACCTCCTCCGAAAGCTGCTCCAACTTCTTCAGCAGCTCCTTGATCTGAGGCCAATAGGAAAGAAGGAACCAATGAAGGCCAAGTCACTCCCCCAAACAACACCCGGGTAGAGGTCTCTTCTTATGGGGTTGTTGGGGTTGTTGAGTTTGTTATTGTTTTGTTTTGTACTAGGGATTGAATCCAGGGGCATTCTACCTCTGAGCTACACCCAGCCCTATTTTATTTATTTGGAAACAGGGACTTACTAAGTTGCTCTGAAAGCCTAAGTTGCTGAGGCTGCCCTTCCTCCTGTCTCAGCCTCCCAAGTAGAGACTATGGGCCTGCGCCACTGTGCCTAACTACCCTTTTTCTTTTCTTTTTTTTTTTTTTTTTTTTTGGCGGTACTGGGGATTGAACCCAGGGGCATTCTACCTCCAGGCTACACCCCCAGCCCTATTTTTTATTCCTTATTTTGAAATAGGGTCTCACTAAGTTGTGGAGGGCCTCACTAAGTAGCTGAGGCTGGCCGAGAACCCAATCCTCCGGTCTCAGCCTCCCAAGTACTGGGATTACAAGCGTGTGCCACCACGCCCGGCTTACCCTTTTTATTTTCTATTTTGAAACAGGGTCTTGCTAAGTTGCTGAGGCTGGCTTGAACCTGTGATCCTCCTGCCTCAGCCTCCCAAGAACTGGGATTACAGGTGTGTGCCACCACCACACTTGGCTTTATTGGGTATTTAATGTGTGCCAGATACTTTTATACACTATACATGGTCTCATCTAATATTCAACACAATCCTTCATTTGAGAAGACCAACACTTCTCTGAGGGAATTATTATTATCCAGATTTTGTAGATAAGGAGCCTGAGTTTAGTAATTTGTCAAAATCATACAGCTAATTAGAGATGAAATCATGATTTCAATCAAGATCTCAAACTCCATAGTCCATGCTCCTTTTTTTTTTTTTTTTTTGGTACTAGAGATTGAACCCAGGGGCATCCTACCTCCAAGCTACACCCCCAGCCCTATTTTATTTTTATTTTGAAGCAGGGTCTCACTAGGTTGATGAAAGTCTTATTACTTGCTGAGGCTGTCCTTGAACCTGCAATCCTCCTGTCTCAGCCTCCAAAGTACTGAGATTACAGGCATGTGCCACGACGCCTGGCTCCATGCTCTTAGTACTGGATCCTAACCCACTTCTGGCTGTTGACCACTGAGGGACATGGAGATGAGTCCTTGTCTTTATGAGGTATGGGCATGAATGCAGCTAATAATAATCAGCAGTAATAGGAATGGTGATAGCAGGAATAGCTATAGCTACTTTTTGGGTACTTGCCATTGTACTAAAAAATACTGTACTTTAAATAAATTTATTATGAGCCGGGCGTAGTGACGCAGGCTTGTAATCCCAGTACTTGGGAGACTAAGACAGGAGGATTGCAGATTCGTGGCCAGCCTCAGCTACTTAGTGAGGCCCTCTGCAACCTAGCGAGACGCTGTTTCAAAATAAAACATTAACTAGAGCTGGGCATGTAGCTCAGAGGTAGAATGCCCCTGGATTCAATTCCTAGTGCTACAAAAAAATAAAAATAAATACATAAATAAATAAACTTATTATATTTATGTATTTATTTATTTGTAGTACTGGGGATTGAACTCAGGGGTGCTCTACCACTGAGTTATATCCCAGCCCTTTTTATTTCTTACTTTGAGACAGGATCTCATTAAGTTGCAGAGGCTGGCCTCGAACCTATGATTTTACTGCCTCAGCCTCCCAAGTTACTGGGATTACAGGCTTAAGTAAATTTAATATCTTCCACTTCTCAGTAACCTAGCGAGTCCCTATTTCAAAATAAAAAATAAAATTTGTTTTTGTGTGTGTGCGGTACTGGAGATTGAACCCAGGGGCATTCTACCTCCAAGCTACATCCCCAGCCCTAGTTTTTTTTTTTTTTAATTCCTTATTTTGAAACAGGGTCTCACTAAGTTGTGGAGGGCCTCACTAAGTAGCTGAGGCTGGCCACAAACCCAGATCCTCTGGTCTCAGCCTCCCAAGTACTGGGATTACAAGTGTGCGCCACCACACCTGGCTTAAAATTTGTATTTTTAATCATTCTAAATGTGATTGTGTATATAAATTTTAGTACGAAATCTGAACTCATTCATTTCACAGGTCGTTCTAGACCTACTAAATTCATTTGTAAATTGTTCAGAATTTAGAAAATATGTCTCATCGAAACATGTGGACTCACTCACTTTTAGAACAAGTATTAAGAAACCCTGAGCCAAGCCAGGCGTGGTGGCGCACGCTTGTAATCCCAGTACTTGGGAGGCTGAGACCAGAGGATCCGGGTTCGCGGCCAGCCTCAGCTACTTAGTGAGGCCTCCGCAGCTTAGTGAGACCGTTTCAAAATAAAGAATAAAAAATAGGACTGGGGGTATAGCTCGGAGGTAGAATGCCTCTGGGTTCAATCCCCAGTACTGCAAAAAAAGAAAGAAAGAAACCCTGAGCCAAGTGTGGTGGCACACACCTGTAATCCCAGTAGTTGGGAGGTTGAGATAGGAGAATTGCAGGTTTGAGGCCAGTCTCAGCAAGTAGTGAGGCTCTCATCAACCGAGCAAGACCCTGTTTACAAATAAAAATAAAACAGGAGCCAGGCATGGTGGCGCACACTTGTAATCCCAGTACTTGGGAGGCTGAGACTAGAGGATCTGGGTTCGCGGCCAGCCTCAGCTACTTAGTGAGGCCCTCCGCAACTTACTGAGACCCTGTTTCAAAATAAAGAATTAAAAAAAATAGGGCTGGGGGTGTAGCTAGGAGGTAGAATGCCCCTAGGTTCAAACCCCAGTACTGCAAAAAAATAAATAAATAAAAAATATAAAAAATAAAATAGGAACCAGGCATGGTGGTGCATGCTTGTAATCCCATCCCAGTACTTGGGAGGCTGAGACAGAAGAATTCCAGGTCACGGCCAGCCTCAGCAACTTTGTGAGGCCCTCTGCAACTTAGTGAGACCCTATTTCAAAATAAAAAATAAAATAGGGCTGGGGTGTAGCTTGGAGGTAGAATGCCCCTGGGTTCAATCCCCAGTACCAAAAAAAAAATAAAATAGTGGGAGGGCCTTACTTAACCAGTTAGACCCTGAATCACCTCAGAACCTCAGGAAAACCACAGCAACCCAGGATACTATCAGGCCTCTTCCCAAGCTAATACACTACTTAAGGCAAAACGCTAATAAATTGCTGGGCATGGTGTTGCATGCCTGTAATCCCAGCACTTGGGAAGGCTTAGACAGGAGGATTGCAGGTTTGAGGCCAGCCTCAGCAACCTAGCAAGACCCTGTTTTGAAATAATAAAAAGGGCTGGGGGTATATCTTGGAGGCAGAATGCCCCTGGGTTCAATCCCCAGTACCATCAATCAATTAGTCAATCAATCAATCAATAAGATAATAAACCATGATGTTCCACAGGTGGTAGCTCTAAACCCACTATTTTTTTTTTTTTTTTTTTTTTTTTTTTTTTGGTGGTGGTGGTGGTACTGGGGATTGAAGCCAGGGGCATTCTACCTCCAAGTTATACCCTTAGCCCTATTTTATTCTTTTATTTTAAAACAGGATCTCAATAAGTTGGGGAGGGCCTCACTAAACTGCTGAGGCTGTCCTTGAACCTGCGATCCTCCTGTCTCAGCCTCCCAAGTAAGTACTGGGATTACAAGCGTGCACCATGCCGGGCCTGGAGCCCACTGCTTCTGAACCCCGAGTCCTACACGTTCCTACCTAAGCCGACTTCTCTGCTATGTACGCCTTACCTCGCCTCTGATCTCACCCACAAGCCCCTCCGCCCCAGAGAGCATCATGTGGACCGTGCAAATGACCAGTGCTCTGTTGGGCATTAACCTGACCAAAGGCTTCTGGGTTCGGGTTGGCAACCCCCAACACCCCAAACTTTCCGCTCCCAGGGCTCCCAGGGCTGCCCTGGCGCTCACCTTGGCCTCCTTGTCCCGGCAAGCCCCGATGAGGTGCTCCATCTTCTCGCGGAGCAGCTCGGCGGTTTTCTCAAACTGCTCGGAGCGGCCGCGCATCTCGCTGGCCTGGTGCTCCTGCTCTGCCGCCCGAGCTGCCAGGTCCTCGCTGCGGCGACGCTCCTCGGCCGCCGCCTCCCGCAGCCGGCTCATTTCCCGGCAGGCCGTGTTATACTTCTCCAGCATGGCCTTCAGCTCCTGGCCCCACGCCTGGGCCTGGGCCACCAGCGAACCCCGGGTCTTCTCGTGCTGCCGCAGGCTGGCCGCCTCGCGCACCCTCAGCTCGGCCACCTCCTCCGTGGCTTGGTAGAGCAGCTGCTTCAGCTTGCTGATCTCCTGGCTCTTCCCGCTCATCGTGGCCTGGACGGCCCGCAGCTCTTCCTCCAACTTCCCCAAGTCTTGCTCCAGGGCGGCCACCTGGGGGGACGCTGGGGCCTGGGAGAAGCCGCCAGGCTCCCCGCAGGGGATAAGGGATCCTCGCAGCTGCCTGTTTTCCTCCTCCAGCCGGGCCAGCACCTGCTGGGCCTCGCGGTGCCGGGCCACCAGGGTGCTGATGCAGGCCTGCAGCTCTTCCAGGGGCTCGGCAGCCGTGGGCCGCGCGCTCCCCTTGCCCACCAGGTCGGGGGGCAGGCAGTCCCACAGCCCTCGGAGGCCGCTGCTCTGGGAGGCCAGGCGCCTGCGCAGCTTCTCCGTGGCCTCCTTCTCCAGGGCCAGTTCCTCGGTGAGCAGCCCCACGCTCCGCCGCAACTGCTGGAGCTGGACCTGCGCCTCGGGCTTGGGCACGAACTCACGCTGCAGCCTTTGGCTCAGGGACTGCAGCTCCCCCTGCAACCGCTGCCGCTCGCGCCCCAGCTCCCCCAACTCCTCCAGCAAGTTACTGTTGCTCAGCCTCAGCGCAGACACCTCCTTCTCCAGCTGCCCCTTTGCCAGGCCTCCCCCTGCCGCCTGCTCTCCTCCAGGAGCGCCTAGAGGCTCTCCTCGAGCTCGCGGAGCCCTCTTCTCCTTCTCTTCACGCTCTTTGGTGCCCCGTGGGGCTGCCTTTGGGATGCCCTCTCTGGACTCCTGGGCAGGGGCCTCTGGCCTCACCTGTAGTCCGGCCTTTGCCCGATCCAGCCTCACCAGCACTCTCTCCAACCGGGCCTCCATTTTCTCCCAGGCCGCTGCTGCAGCCTCCTCACGGGGAGTCCCCAGGGATCCCTCCAGGATGGGTCTTGACAAAGCCCCTCGGGCAGCATCCTTCTCTCGCCACACTGCAGCCAGCTCCTCCCTTAGTTGTAGCAGGAGTTGGTTCATGGCTGCGGCACCCACTGGCTCGGCCACCATAGCTGCTGATTCAACACCTGGGGCCTGGGGCCTCTCCTGGCCAGCGCACAGCTGGTCTGCATGATCAGAGTTAAGGGTCTGTCCCCCGTTGGCGGTCGGTTGCTGTCCTGTAGCTTTCCCGATGGTCTCAGACCTTGGGCTCTGGGGCGGCCCCTGATCTATTGATTCGGATCTTCTCTGGACTTCATGCTGGATCTCTCCTGGGACGGACTCCTCAACTGTCTTGGGAGCTAATGTTGGGTTTACTGTGGCCCCCGCCTGCTGCTGCTTCTTTAGCTCTTGTATACGCTCAGCCAGCAGGTTCAGGGGACAGCCCTGCTCCATGCCATCCCCTCCAGGCCGGAGGCTAGAGCCCTGTCCTCCTGCAGCTCCAGGCTCTTGGGACAGGAGGAGCCCTAACTCCTGCACCTGCTCTCGAATCCGATTCTCCAGGCCTAAGTAGGCCGCAGCTTGAGCCTTACACTCTTCCGTCTTTCGCACCAGCTCCTGCTCCAACTGAGCAACTTTCCTCTGTTCCTCTTCATACTTCCACCTCCACTCTTCTGAACACGGGTCCTCATCCTCCTCATCCTCCTGCTCCTCCTCGGGCTCCGCTCTCCAGGCGCTCTTAGATGGAGATCCCACCTGGGGCTCAGACGGAGAGGCCTATGTCAAAAACATCATGGGGGCGTGAAGCCGCGCGGCCACCTCACCCCGGAAGCGCCTTCCTTCTCCTAGAATGCCTTGATGCTCTGAGGACAATTAGGAGATGGTGTGGGAGAGCCTGGGGTGGGTCAGAAGTCACTTAGGGTCTTACCTGGGATGCGAAATCTGGGTGTTGAACCAGCCCCTGACCTATAAGAAAAGACATGGAGCAAATGAGAGAGAAGACAGGTCCCATGAGCTTCTAGCACACGCGCCATCTTCAGACTTTCTCTGGGATGGTGGACCCACAGTGTGATAACCCTCAGCACCGTCTTCCTGGTGCCAGGAGCCACCCTTGTTCTGTAGGTCCCTAACTCCCAGCAACTTTAATTTCCCAACCCAGGGATAGAGCCGCCCTTTCATTTTGTTCACTCTTTGTTTTTTTTTGTTTTTGGTGGTACTAGGGATTGAACCCAGAGGCATTCTACCTTGGGCTACCCCCCAGCCCCAGCCCTTTTTTAATTTTTGTTTTCAAAAGGGGTCTCTCACTAGGTTGCTGGGAGTCTCACTAAGTTGCTAAGGCTTCCCAAGTTGAGCTGAGTTGTCTCAGTTTCCCAAGTATTGGGATTACAGGCCTGCGCCACCACACCTGGCTCACTCATTTGATCAGGGTACCGGGCACCGTTATTGGCACTGGGACCTCAATGGTGAACAAAACAGAAATGGCCTGTGTGTCATCTGAGGGACTTACAGTCTAGTAGGGGAGAGCGAGATTGACCAGCAAATCATACAAGTAGATGTATAATTACAACTCACAAATGTTAGCAGCCGCACTAGCTAGAGTGGTCCTCAGTGAGAGACGAGGCTGCGTTAAGGAACTTTCTGACCATACTTTTGGGAATTGGGGTCAGTCTCATAGTAGCAGCAATAAATAAGTAGACTCTCAGCTCAGGTGACAATCCTTTGTCAGATGAATTATTTCCATGGGAACAAATTAGATACTAAGAAATGTTTTAGGGTTTTTTTGTACTAGAGATTGAACTCGGGGACATCCTACCTCTGAGCTATACCTCAAACCCTATCTATCATCTATCTATCTATCTATCTATCTACCTATCTATCTATCATCTATCTATCTATTTTGGGGCACTCTACCTCCGAGCTACATCCCAGCCCTATTTTTTTTTTTTTTTTTTTTTTTGCGGTACCGGGGATTGAACCCAGGGGCATTCTACCTCCGAGCTATACCCCAGCCCTATTTTTTATACTTTATTTTGAAACCAGGTCTCACTAAGTTGAGGAGGGCCTCACTAAGTAGCTGAGGCTGGCCGCGAACCCGGATCCCAAGTACTGGGATGACAAGCGTGCGCCACCACGCCCAGCCCTATTTTTCTTTAATCTTTTTATTTTTGGGGTTTTTTTTTGTTTTTTATTTTGGTGGTACTGTGGATTGAACCCAGGGACATTCTACCTCTGGGCTACACCCCAGCCCTATTTTTTATTCTTTATTTTGAAACAGGGTCTCACTAAGTTGCGGAGGGCCTCACTAAGTAGCTGAGGCTGGCCACGAACCTGGATCCTCGGGTCTCAGCCTCCCAAATACTGGGATTACAAGCGTGCACCACCATGCCTGGCTATGCCCAGCTTTTATTTTTTATTTTGATACAGGTCTCACTAAGTTGCTGAGGCTGGCCTCAACCCTGTGATCCTCCTGTCTCAGCCTCCCAAATCCTGGGATTACAGACATGCACCACCATGCCTGATGGCAAGAAGCTTCTTTAATTCTTTGGCTACCAAGGAAGTCTTGGCATTGCCAGGGGCTCTTACCTCCCCGCCTCCGGTTCAGGGCCTGCCGCAGCAACCTCCAAAGCGCCTTGTCTTGTGTGCGTAGTGCGTAATGCAGGGCATTGTGCCCCGCACGGTCCACCGCCCCCGCGTCTGCTCCGTGGCTCAGGAGCAGCTCGGCCACCTCCGCACTGCCTTTCTCACAGGCCAGTATCAGGGCTGATCTGTGGGTGAGGATGAGTCTGAGCACAGGTGTTCGCCATGAACCCCGGGAGTCCTGGTTCCAGAAATCCCACTCACAGGGCCAGCTCTCACAGGCATCACAACAGACCAGCGCCAGCCAGCGACAAAGCATGAGACCAGACCAGAGCTCTCAAATGGCATTCCTCGCACCTGCAGCATCAGAGAGCAGGGAGCCAATTGGAAGAGCTCCATTTTTATCTGCTTTATATAGTGTCAAGGTTCTGCATACATTTTTTTCTTTTACAGTACTGAGTATTGAGCCCAGGACCTCATGTATAATAGGCAAGCCCTCTACCACGGAGCTATATCTCCAGCACTGTGCATAAATGTTTTATTGGAAAAAAGAATCCCATTGTTTTTTTTTTCTGTTTTTTTTTTTGCGGTACCGGGGATTGAACGCAGGGGTGTTCTACCTCCGCACTACGCCCCCGGCCCCTTTTTTTTTTTTTATATTCTATTTTGAAACCGCGTCTCACGAAGTTGCGGAGGGCCTCACTAAGTGGAGAGAGAAAGAGAGAGAGAGAGAGACAGACAGACAGACAGCTAGAGAGCTGAGGCTGGCCGCGAACCCAGATCCTCCTCCGGTCTCCGCCTCCCAAAGTACTGGGATTACAAGCGTGCGCCACCACGCCCGGCTAAGAATCCCATTGTTTAGAAACTTGAAACCCAGTAATTTTTTTTTTTTTTGGTGGTACTGGGAATTGAACCCAGGGGCATACTACCTCTGAGCTACACCCCCAGCCCTTATAATTTTTTATTTTGAAACAGGGTCTCACTAAGTTGCTGAGGCTGGCCTTGAACCTGTAATCCTCCTGTCTCAGCCTCCCAAGTACTGGGATTACAGGTGTACACCACTGCGCCTGGCTCTGAAAACCAGTAAATTAGTCCACTGGCTCCAGAGATGTCCATTCCACTTCTGGGATCATCTGTGCTAGCAAGACGGTCATGGCGGCAGGCAGAACTCTTCTGAACCATCGCTGGGAAGGAAGGAGTTCCCCAAGAATAAAGAGACCAGCCTACCCTTTCCCACAATACACACACACACACACAACTGCCCACTGGCTCCTTTCTAGATTGGTCAGGGTCTGGAAATGGGTGGGAAAATGGGGAGGGCTCACTTGTCATCCTTGTCTGTGACATTAACTCGGGCACCTCTCTGCAGCAGCTGCGAACAGATAGCTGCATGACCACCCAGCGATGCAATCATCAGGGGTGTACGTCCATCCTGCAGAGATTATGGGAAGGGGGTTTATGAAGAGCCAGGGAGAGCCATGGGCTGGGCATAATCTTACCAACTCCCCTCTCCCCGCACCCTTCTGAAAAAAAAAAAAAAAAGCTCAGATCTTAGGGAAAATACTGCCTTTCAGAAGGTTAGAAGTTGCCCAGAAGACAAAGCCTAACTTCTCTTTGAAGGGGAGGAGGAGGAGGAGGAGGAGGGGAGGAGGGGGAGGAGAGGAGGAGGAGGAGGAGACAGAATGGGAGGGTGGTGTTGCACAACTGGGTCATGGAATTTACCCAATCGAACTCAGAGAGAGCAGCAGTCTCCCGTACAGGAAGCTGCCCATCTGATACTCACATTATCCAACACGTCCAGGAAGGCTTCGTGGTCACACAGCAGCAGCACACTGGAGGCACAGCCAGAGGAAGCTGGGGAGGAGTGAGGGATGGTTGGGTTAAGGGGAAGTTGGAAGGACATCTACTTAGACCATGACTCAACATCCCCTCCAACAATTTCTTTTCTTTCTTTTTTTTTTTGTGGTGCTGGGGATTGAACCAGTGGCATTCTACCTTTGAGCTAAACCTCCAGCCCTATTTTATTTTTTTATTTGGAAACAGGGTCTTGCTAAGTTGCCACGAGCCTTGCTAAGTTGCGGAGAGCCTCACTAAGTTGCTGAGACTGGCCTTGAACCTGCGATCCTCCTGTCTCTGCCTCCCTAGTTTTGGGATTACAGGTGTGCACCACCACTCCTGACTCCCTTCTACCATTTCATCAATTGACCCTGGCTGCCCTTCCCACCCAGTGTTCTCCGCCCCTCCCCTTTCCCACACTGTAGTCCCTCCCTGCAGCCCCATTCCCACCATCCCCTGCACGCACCTGCCCAGTGCAATGGACTACGGTTTTCTGCGTCCACAGCATCTTCATTAGCACCGTGCTGTAAATAGCCATAAAGGGAAGCAGCAGGGAGCTTGGGGTTAGCATCCTCACCCCACTCCCCTTGCCTGGCCACCATCCTAACATGGGGAAGGGCAGGAGGGCTGTGACTCTGGGGGAGGCCAGCTACTAGATAAGCCGAGTCCATTGCTTGCAGAGGATAGGCAGCCTTGAATTTCCACCCTGGTTCCTAACCCTAGGGCCCAGGGAAAATCAGATGATAGGTAAAGAAATGTGCTAGGGAAAATGACACCTGAATCCATTACTGGTACTTTACTGTTTGTTTGTTTGTTTGTTTGGTACTTGAGCTTTAACCCAGGGGCATTCTACCTCCAAGCTATACTCTCAGCCTTTTATTTATTTACTTATTTATTTGTGGTACTGGAGATTGAACCCAGGGGCATTCTACCTCTGAGCTATACCCCCAGCCCTATCTTATTTTTTGTTTTGAAACAGTGTCTAGCTAAGTTGCTGAGGCTGGCCTGGAACCTACGATCCTCCTACCTCAGCCTCCCAAGGCCTGGGATTATAGGCATGCGCCACCACACCTGTTGTTGTGTGTGGTAATGTGGATGGAACCCAGGAGCCTTCTACCTCCAGGTTACATCTCCAGATCGATTTTATTTTTTATTTTGAAACAGGATCTCGATAAGTTGCAGAGGGCCTCACTAAGTTGCTGAGGCTGGCTTCGAACCTGTGATCCTCTTGTCTCAGCCTCCCAAGTACTGGGATTACAGGTGTGCGCCACCGTGCTCAGCAAGGGGTTGCTCTTACCTGAAGCAAGACCTTGACACACTGTGGCTGGCAAGAGATGGTGGCCAAATGCAGGGCAGTGCTTCCTGAAAGAGAAAGAGGGAGAGAGGAAGGGTGGGTGGCCTGGTGTATGCGATGACTCATAGGGCGGGAAGGCAGGAGACGCACAGATAATCAGAGGAAGATTAGAGACAGAAGCTCTCAGCCACACCGGGCCAGAAATTCCCGTTCCCCAAGCAGCTGGTACCTATGGTTGAGGTGAGAGTGAGGGTGAGGTATGCCCAGCCTGCAGGGAGGGGAACTCCAGGGGGGATTACTGAGGACAGAAGCAAGGGTCTACAGCCAGAGCCCCACTGCTGCCGTGAAAGGACCAGGGAGCAGCGAAAGTCCGGTGCTCAGTGGAACTCACCATCCTCATTCTTGCTGTTGATATCAGCCCCATTTGCAAGCAGTATTGTCAGACACTCTGTCAGGCCTTTGGAGGCCGCCAGGTGAAACCTGCCAGAATCAAAGCCCACAGGCAGAGGGATGAAAGGACCAGGAGATGAAGAAGGGCGAATCTTTAGTGTGTGTGTGTGTGTGTGTGTGTGTGTGTGTGTCACTCGGGATTGAACCCAGGGACATATCCTAACTCTGAGCTACACCCCCTCCCTTTTTAATTTTTTATTGTGAAACAAGGTCTTGCTAGCCGAGCGTGGTGGCACAAGCTTGTAATCCCAGTACTTCGGAGGCAGAGACCAGAGGAACCGGGTTCGCAGCCAGCCTCAGCTACTTAGTGAGGCCCTCCGCAACTTTGTGAGACCTGGTTTCAAAATAAAGTATAAAAAATAGTGCCAGGGGTGTAGCTCAGAGGTAAAATGCCCCTGGGTTCAATCCCCGGTACGGCAAAAAAAAAAAAAAAAAAAGTGGCTGAGGCTGGCCTTGAACCTGTGGTCCTCCTGTGTCAGCCTCCCAAGTACTGGAATTACACTTGCACCACCACGCCCATCTAAAAGAGAGAATCTTAATACACTGTTTGCTCTGCTTCCTACCCCAAGGATAATCCCGAAGATGGAGAGGGACGCTCTCCAGCCCAACTTCCTGAGAACGAAAGCCATACAGCCTGCAGTCATAAAGCCAGACAGAGCTGGAGGCAAAAGCTAGAATTAAGAGCAACAGGCCTCCAGGAATCTCCAACTACTGCAGGGGTCTCCCAGGACACATAATGACCTGCCTCTCTTCCTCTACTGGAAGTGGAAGTGTCAAAGAAGCAGTCAGCCAGAGCGGAGCAGAAGGCTGGGCATCTGCAGGCTGACTCAGGGAGCAACAGGGGATATTTCCCTTGTTCTAATCACTCCCTCTAGACCTGTGGCTCCCATGGCTACCACTTCATTCCTAATTTCCCAAGCACACGCACTCTCCCACTTGTGCAATGAAGAAACTATTCAGTGTGTTCGTTTGCTGTTTGTTTAATGAGCTTTACGTCCTTTTTAAGTCAGTGCTGTCAGTGTGGGGTGAGAGGCGGTTGGAATGAGATCTTCCCGCACACTGTGCAGCACTTGATGTGTATGGCAAAGGTTTATCAACAGGCTTACTAATTAAGACAACAAAAAGGGCTCCAAAGTTGCAGGCATTCCCTGACCCAAAAATATTAGAGTTTGAGGCTTTCAAAAGGAACCATAGAGCCAGGCATGGTGGCACACACCTGTAATCCCAGTATTTGGGAGACTGAGACAGGAGGATCACAGGTTCCAGGCTAGCCTCAGCAACTTGGCAAGACCCTGCTTCAAAATAAAGAATAAAATAGGACTGGGGGTTTTGCTCAGAGGTAGAATAATGCCCCTGGGTTCAATCCCCAGTACCATACACACACACAAAAAAAAGGGAACCACAGATGGGCACACTGGTGTTTGCCTATAATCCCAGTACTTGGGAGACTCAGACAGGAGGATTGCAGGTTCAAGGACAACCTCAGCAATTTAGCAAGGCTCTCAGCAATTTGACAAGACCCTGTTTCCAAATTAAAGTAAATACATAAAATAGGGTAGGGGGTGTAGCTCTGAGCTAGAATACCCTGGGTTCAATTCCCAGTACCAATACATACATACATACATACATACATACATACATACATACTAGGGCTGGGGTATAGCTAAGGTAGAACACCCATGGGTTTAATTCCCATTACCAAAAAAAAAAAAAAAAAAAAAAAAACAAGGAACCACATTGTGGGCTGGGGTCAAGAGGAGAAGACTTACTTACGGGGACTGGCCGTTCGAGTCTAGCTTGGTGGGCCGGGCAGACTTCCTGGAGGCCAGGGCAGCCACGCGCCCCACGTCCCCCCGTTGCACTGCTTCCAGAAGCTTCTGATCACGACGGTTCCATCTCTCCACCTGGCCCAAAGTCATAAAACATGTGCATATGGGGGATGGGGAGGGTGTGGAGAAAGAAAAGAGGGAGATGGTTAGATGTCTAGCAAGGAACAAGGAAGACCCCCAAGGTCCTCTCATTCTTTCATAACTCAGCCTACATTTGGTCCTTAAGTAGGCCAACTAAACATTAACAACATTAACTCAGATGCCACCAACAGCTGTTGCTGGTTACTGCCAGCCCTGAGCCTAAAGGCGCCTGGACCACTGAATTAAAAATAATTTATGAGCTGGGTGTGGTGGTGCATGCTTGTATTCCCAGTACTTGGGAGGCGGAGACCGGAGGATCCGGGTTCGCGGCCAGCCTCAGCTCTCTCTCTCTCTCTCTCTCTCTCTCTCTACTTAGTGAGGCCCTCCGCAACTTCGTGAGACCCGGTTTCAAAATAAAGTATAAAAAATAGGGCCGGGGGCATAGCACGGAGGTAGAACGCCCCTGGGTTCAATTCCCGATACCGCAAAAAATAAAAATAAATAAATAAAATCGGGCTGGAGGTGTAGCTCAGAGGTAGAATGCCTCTGGGTTCAATCTCCAGTACCACAAAAAAAAAAAAAAGAGGAAAAAGCAGAAGAGGACCTCCACCCCACCCTCTAGTCCCTCCCAGCTTCCCTGGCAGGGAGCAGCTGTCCCAGACAACAGCCACACCTGGACACACATTGTTTTATCATTCCAGCTTGAGTTTTGCGGGTGGAGGAGTAATTACAATAATTGAAGTATGACAGGGCGTAAAAGAGAAAGCTGTGTAAAAACGCCCAGGACTGAAAGCACAGAAAAGCCTGGCTTGGTCCTGAGAGGGAAAAATCAAGGAAGAAGGGAGGGACACAAAAATTTCTGGTGTGCTGTAAAGGGCCCCGGATGAATATTTTGTCAGCTGGACTGAATTTGGGACCTGGTTCAGCTACATTCTCAGCTATGTGACCTAGAGCAAGCCATTAAACACCTCTAACATGTTTCCTCATCTATAAAATGTGGGTAATAATAACTACCTCATCACGTTGTATTAAATAAGCTAAAGTATATACGATCTTTTTGTAAACTATAAAGAGCCATATAAATGTATGGTATCTTAAAAAACAAAACAGGAAGTAGTGAGAAATTGGTGGTGGCAGATTGCATTTTATGAGGTATAATCTCAACAAAAAAGAGGTTACAGGAGGAGGTGATGAGAAATAGGGGCTGTGGAAGCCCAATAACTCATTTTCAAGTACTGTTTATATAGCCGGGGCAAATTATTAATCAACAGCAGGAAAGATTTAAATGCCCAAACCATAAAATTATCTAGGGTAAATGGATTCTGAGATAATATTCCTGCACAACCCTTGTGACTCTTGGTGGTCCTTTTAAGTTAGCCTCTTGGGGTCCCTGGAAAATAGTTAAGGCTAATATTTGATATTATTTTATCTCCTTGACAGAAGAGAAATGGAAGTGCATGGAGGTTAGATAACTGTCCAGGATCACATAAAAGAGTGATAAATTTGGAATTAGAAACCAGGCTACCTGATACCTAATTCTTTCTGTGCGTGGTACTGGGAATTGAACCCAGGGGCATTTTACCTCTGAGATACATTCCCAATCCTATTTTATTTATTTATTTATTTATTGGTACTGAGGATTGAACCCAGAGGCATTCTACCGCCAAGCTACACCCCCAGCCTGATTTTATTTCTTATTTGGAAACAGGGTCTCATTAGGTTGCTGAGAGCCTCACTAAGTTGCCAAGGCTGGCTTTGAACCTGTGATCCTCCTGTCTCAGCCTCCCAAGTACTGGGATTACAAACAAGCATGTGCCACCACGCCCAGTTTATTCTTTATTTTTTATTTATTTATTTTTATTTATTTTTTGTGGTACTGGGAATTGAACCCAGGGGCATTCTACCTCTGAGCTACATTCCCAGCCCTATTTTATATTCTTTATTTTGAAACAGGGTCTCACTAAGTTGCAGAGGGTCTCACTAAGTAGCTGAGGCTGTCCATGAACTTGCGATCCTCCTGTCTCAGTCTCCCAAGTACTGGGATTACAAGCGTGCACCACCACGCCCAGCTTATTTTTTACTTTGAAACAGGGTCTCGCTAAGTCTCACTAAGTTGCTGAGACTAGCCTGGATCCTCCTGTCTCAGCCTCCCAAGTTCTGGGTTTACAGGTGAGGGCCACCACACTCAGCTCTGATGCCTGATCTTAATTCTCATCACCAGACCACACTACTACAGAGCTATGAAAAAAGGTTTACTTATTTCCAAATAAACAGTCTCAGACTTCCTCCAGGGTGAAGCCACCTATCATCAGACACTACTCCGGGCCTGGAGAAGTCTCCAAACAGGTTAATTCTCATAAGACAAAATAAGTACAACAACTCCACATACTGACAACTGTGACATGTAAGCAAGAATTTTCCAGTATCCTTGGGAACCAGGTGCCCTGGAAAACAGCTTGACCATGCCCCCACCGCACAGTACTGACCTCAGCTGATCCCAGCCTGAAGTTCTCTGTTTAAGATCTCGATTCTAGCACTGTCTCCGAATGTTAGGCATGGAAATACTCCTTTGAAGCTCAGTTTCCTAATGATGTAACAACATACAATGCTCTAGCTCTGTGTCCGTCACCTAGTAGCTCCACAGTAAATGTTAGTTCCACTCTCTATTGTTCCCGGCTTTGCTGGGCACACTTTGGATTTTTCTGGGCTCAGAAGAATTCTCCAGCTAGGGGAGTGGGAGGAAGGGACCTTGCTCAATCAGCCATGAGCAACAGCCAGGCTGTATAGATGGTAAAGGTGCTTCTTTTTTTTCTTTTTCTTTGTGTATGTGGGGGGATTGAACCCAGCGGCGTTCTACCTCTGAGCCACACCTCCAGCCCTATTTTATTTTTTATTTGAAATAGGGTCCCACTAAGTTGCCAAAGGCCTAATTTGCTGAGGCTGGCCTCCAACCTCTGTTCCTCCTGTCTCAGCCTCCCAAGTACCAGAATTACAGGTGTGTGCCACCACGTCTGGCTGCTTTGTTATTTCTGTAGTTGAGATTAGGGGGACTATGGAGGGATAATTGTACCCTTTTCTGTCTCCGGCTGTGTACCTATCAGCATCCTATGAAGATGGAAGCACACACCAGTAGGTAGAGAAGACAACGGCTACCACTGTAGAACAGGTGACTGGAAATGGAAAGCCTGCCCCGAAGGAACCAGGACCTGACTCTCAACATGTTAAATGCCATGGACATTCCTTACACTGATCCAGGGCCAAGAATTTAAAGCTACTTTCCCCTGCACTTCTTGGTCTGCTCCCTACATAGGCAGAGTAAGCCCATATATAAGACATCCTCAAAGATATCCTTCCTTTAATAAAATAAAGCTGGGCATGGTGGTGCACGTTTATAATCCCAGTATTTGGGAAGCTGAGACCGGAGGATCACAGGTTCACGGCCAGCCTCAGCTATTTAGTAGGGCCCTCTGCAATTTAGTGAGACCCTGTTTCAAAATAAAAAATAAAAAAATAGGGCTGGGGATGTAGCTCGGAGGTAGAAAGCCCCTGGGTTCAATCCCCAGTACTAAAAAACAAAACAAATATAAAATGAGATAGCCGAGTACAGTGACATATGCCCACAATCTCAGTAGTTGGGAGGATGAAACAGGAGGATCACAGGTTTGAGGCCAGTCTCAGCAACTTAGTGAGACCCTGTTTCAAAATAAAAAATAAGCCAGGCGTGGTGGCGCACGTTTGTAATCCCAGTACTTGGGAGGCGGAGACCGGAGGATCCGGGTTCGCGGCCAGCCTCAGCTACTTAGTGAGGCCCTCCGCAACCTCATGAGACCCGATTTCAAAATAAAGTATAAAAAATAGGGCCGGGGGTATAGCTCAGAGGTAGAACGCCCCTGGGTTCAATTCCTGGTACCTCAATAAATAAATAAATAAATAAATAAATAAATAATAAAAAGGACTGAGGATGTAGCTCAGAGGTAAAATTCCCCTGGGTTCAATCCCCAGTATCAAAAATAAAGTAAAATGAGATGATAGGAGTTGGGTTTTTGTTTGTTGATCTCTCCATATAGTGCATATTGTAGATTAACGTGTGTGTGTGTGTGTGTGTGTGTGTGTGTGTGTGTGTGTGTATTACTGGGGATTGTTGCAAGGGGCATTCTACCTTTGAGCTACATCCCCAGCCCTATTTTATTTTTTATTTGGAAACAGGTTCTCGCTAAGTTGCTGACAACCTCACTAAATTGCTGAGGCTGGCCTTGGACCTGTGATCCTCCTGTCTCAGCCTCCCAAGTACTGGGATTATAGGAGTGTGCCACCATGCCTGGCTTATTTTTATTTTGAAACGGGTCTTGCTAGGTCGGTGGGAGTCTCACTGCTTGCTGAGGCTGTCCTCGAACCTGCAATCATCCTTTCTCAGCTTCCCAAATACTGGGATTACAGGCATGCGCTAGATTAATTTTTTGTGTGTTTTGTGTGTGTGTGTGTGTGTGTGTGTGTGTGTGTGTGTGTTTTGCGGTACCAGGGATTGAACCCAGGGGCGTTCTACCTTCGTGCTACACCCCCGGCCCTATTTTTTATACTTTATTTTGAAACCGGGTCTCACGAAGTTGTGGAGGGCCTCACTAGGTAGAGAAAGAGAGAGACAGAGAGAGAGAGAGAGAGAGAGAGAGAGAG
>PVJS01030307.1:0-24188 GCA_004027185.1 Glis glis | reverse complement strand
GCACACACACACACACACACACACACACACACACACAAACACACACACAAAAAAAAAACACATACAGAATATCCCTAAGCTCATGGCATGGAATGATAAATAATTTAATCATGCTAATAAAATGATGACTTCCTATGAACTTATTGAACTAAATCATGTATGCATGGGCAAGGTAAAACTTTATTAGGAAAATCAGGCCCAGGAGCTTATGAGACACACTAGTCTACTCAATGATACAACCCTCTCACCTGAAACATACAAAAGGAGAGACAACTAACATAGTGGTATGGTATCACATCCTCACCCATCATCTTATCAGACCAGACAACAAACTCTAGACTCTGTCCCCAGGACTGCAGCTCAGCTCCATCTCCCTCTTTGAAATAGCTCTCTTTGAAACTGCCTACCATGTAGTCCTAGGCTTGAACAAGTTCTGTGTCCTGAACAGCTCTGCATCCCAGACAAGTTCTTCCTTCTGCTGGTTCCTGGTTTCTAATTTGATCCGACCATCTGTCCTGACTCTTTTGCATTTCTGTCAGCTCTGTTTTTGCTTTCAGTTCTGCCTTTTGAAAACCTGTGGCCACATTAGCCCTTTCTTAGCCTTTCTGTAATCTACATATATCTTTGTGTGAAATATATAGTGTGATTAGAATGTTATAAATATTAGTAATTAAGTTTGAAACCTAATAAAATAACTTGCAATCACCTTGATCATGATATTGAGGAGGTTGAATGATAATAGGCAGATAGGGTCAGCAGGCCACCAATGGGAAGACCCAATTTCCTAAGAGGCAACAGGTGCTAATAACATAACAAAATTCCTGAAAGGACCAAACCTCCTGAGTGTCAAGTGCTAACAAAATTCAAAACCTTGCAAGACTCCAGTTGTTCCCGGTGATAGACAGATAGACACTGTCTAAATCCGAGGAAACAGCTTCTGGAATCCCAATGAAAAGAGGAATACTAAAAGAAGCATATAAACCCCTAGACAAGTCACACTAAACTGTTACCTGCTTAAGAACTCTTCCTTTTGAGAGCTCTTCTCTCTCTCTCTCTCTCCTCTCTCTCTCTCTCTCTCTCTCTCTCTCTCTCTCTCTCTCTACCTCTCCCTCTCCTTCTCCCTCTCCCTCTCCCTCTCTCTGGCAGGTCATGCTGAATTTGGAAGAAAGCAGTGTGTAATTGACAGTACTTGGCCCAGGCCACTCCCTGGTAGTGACCAGAAGACAGCCTCTGGGCATGAAATCCCCCTAGGGGTGACCTGCAGCTCTTTTCGGTAGATCACATGGATTTGGGGAGAGAGCATGTGCAGTTGACAATGCTTGGCTTGGGCCACTCCCTAGTAGCGTCCAGAAGGCAGCTGCTGGACCCCCTTTGCCCACAAGGGTGATCTGCCTCTTTTACCCTCCCACTCTCTTTATTCTCTTTAAATAAACTACCTGCTAGCCTTCCTGTTGTCAGTGTCATTCTTCATATTTTCTGTTGTCAGTGTCATTCTTCATACTTTGCCAGACATATACGCAATAAAGAAACCATCTATTTCAATACCAAGTAAACCCTGAGTATTTTGGCGAGTTAAAGCCAATCACAGTGATTTGGCTCGTGAATTATTATTATTGGATAAAATAGGACATTTTGGAAAGATACAAATGTGTCTGCTCTGGTATATGTTAATAGTGTAGCTCACTCAGGACAATTGGTAGTCTGTAGAATTCTATTTGTTAAAGAAGAAATCAAATTACTAAACAGACCATAGGCAAAATAATGGGAAATACATGAATTTTTTCAAATAAATTTAAGTAACTTGGTGATATAGATAATATTTGTCTTCTATGCCAGGAAATCAGTAATGTGCCGGTATTGAAAAATTGCTCAGGTATTGATTGCCAATAAAATGTAAAAGGCAGTCAGAGTCTGGGTGTGCACAGGCGCTCAGGCAGGGGGAGGTCGCAGCTTTGCCTGTTACACTTCAGAGTTCCCCCTCCCCTCTGCCCTTTGTCCTAATAATTAACCCATAGTAAGAATGTAAAGGCAATTAAAACCTTTACATAGAGACTTAGGAGTGCCAGTAGAGACAATCAGAGCCTTTATCCCTACAAATATATAGAAACAATTCAAACCCCTATGATCACAGTGACTCTGCCTGGCCATAAAGCTAGCAAGGGCCTAATGCCTTGCTCTTAGAGATTACACATGGCTACAATGGCTGTAATCAGTGCCTCTGTTCCTCTCCTCTTCTTTGTGACCCACCTGAGTATGAGAAATGTAAACACCATCTGTTACCTCAAAGCACCCATAGTTGATGTGCAACCTATACATCCCAATACAATAGAGGTAGAAACAAGGCAGATTATTGACCCCTGCACATTATAAGTGCACTGTCCAGAGACAAGAAGGCACCACCTGCCTAAGAAATAAACTACTAGCCCGTTGTCTTGGTAATGCTGATAAGAACATATGAATGAGAAAACTGTATTTAAGGGCTGGGAGTGAGAAGGCAGAGGTCCATGTTCGGGCTCTCCAGTGTGTCTTCCAGGAATGCTGCTTTTCTTCTCTTCCCTTTCTATTTCCTACTGACTTTGTAATAAGTTTTTTTTTTTTAAGCTGCAACCAAGCTGCTTATTAGTCTTAATTTCCTGATTCAACAAATTTTATTTGAATTGAGGAAAAGAGCCCACAGTGCCATTTCCACCGTAGCAAGTAACAAGGACCAAAAACTCACTTTGCCAAGTCAGGGCCTGGCTTGTGCTTCTGTGCAAACCATTTGGGGTGAAACCCAAGTAAGGCACTAGAAGGAAGGTGTATCCCCAGTCCTTGCAGATCAAGGGCTAAAGGGTGGAAAGTTGGGAAGGCAAATTGCCTACACCATGAGACTCAACTCATGAGAACTGATTACCAAGAGTAATATATGAAGCAGAAAAAAGAAGGGAAACAAACCTCAGGTCACACACCCATGATTATTTCTCTGTAAAGTGGAATATAGATTTATATTATACTAAAAAGCACTCAAATGAGCAAGAAAACTAAGTAGAAAAAAATGTCATATCTGGGGAGAAATATAAGGGATAGAGTAAAAATAAAATGGAACCCCATAGAGAAGGAAGTTAGAAGAAAATTATCAAGACTATTCCCAGAGGAAATAAAATTAGATTTAAAGGATCCTAATAATATAAACCCATTGATACTTAGGGTTCTGAGCAGACTTAGATTGTGGAAAACAAATAAAACATGATCTCAGTCATTTCAAGAACAGTTATTGTAATCATGACCAAGACACGAGACAGGCTCTTTACTCATTAACACTCCATGAAAACTTATATAGTTTGATATTTTAGGTGAGAAAAACAGAGAGAGGGAGGGGGGGAGAGAGACAGAGAGACAAAGAGACATAGAGACAGAGAGATTGGTTCAAACTGGAAAGCAGGTTGAGCAATCTGTTTACCACAGAGCTCAACTGGCTGTGCCAGGGTCTCAGGTCTGGGTCAGTCATGAGTCCGGTCCAGGTCTTTGGGCCTGGATTAACCAGTCCTCAACTAGAACTAAAGGTGAGGAATTGCCCCGACAGCTACCAACTTGTCAGTGTTTGGCCTCATTATCGGTAGTCAGATGGCAAGGTGTCAAGGCTCCTTGGTAGAAGAAGCTGAGAATTTTCAGTCTTAGGTCCTGATAGCTATAGTTTTCAGGTTTCTAGGGACTCCCTGTGGTTGTCAAGGTACTCCTGGTCAGCTCGGCAGCAGGTCTTGGGCCTAGGCATTGTCTATCATGTCTGGCATTGAACCTGTGCCTGCACACCTGTATATGCTGCGAGAGTTAGGCTCATGTGCTGCACATCATGCTATAGTGTGGTGAGCCATACCTAGGTGTGCTTTGAGAGTTAAGCCCCTCTTTGGCTTTAATGAAGCCCTTTTAAAAAAATATGTTCTCCATACATTTACAGCACCAAAAAAAGAGTTACCTGCAATATTGTTAAAAAGCCTGTCATGAATTGATTAGAACAGACACAGGGCAAACAATTTGCAATTAATGTACCTAGGAGACATAAATCTGCAGATAATATAGTGCCAGATAATGTAATAGATGGGCCTCTGGGACCACAGACCCCCATCCAGAGGACCCAGGAGATTTTAATAATCTTTAGGGGAGGATGTATGCACATGACCAATTATAACTAGAAAAACTACTGCTTTATAAAATGAGATATCTAAAGCTAGACATAGCCTGGAAGCTGCTGTTCTACACATCATGAAATAACTCAGAACAGGGCACAACTTGCTATCCATAGATAGATAGATAGATGATAGGCAAATAGATCTACCTGGTAACTAAGTAATTCCATTATCTCTAATTTATTCTACAAGTATTAGATCTTCATCACACATTTAGGTAGTAGTAGAGATACATGGGATTAAAATGACCAGTATGCAGAATTATTCATTGAAACATTGCTTTCAATAACTAAAGTCTGGACCAAACTTAAATGCATACCAGTAGGTACCTGTCAAATAAATTATAGCAGATCAAACTGTCATGGGAAAACACAGTAATTCCATGGAGAGTCCTGAGGAGTTCCCTAGTTTGGAAAGGGAAACTCACCTCAGGGCCCTCGGGGTCCTTGGCTTCTCTGGTGAAAAGAATTTTAACACAAGCCAGCCAGGGACAAAGACAGAGGTTTAATTCAAGAAAAGTGGAGATAATGTTCAAAGGGAAACGTGGGCCACCTTGAGAGTGTGAGAGCGGCCCAGGATCTTTTACAATCCCTTCCTTATAGGCACTGGAGAAGGGGATGGCTAGGGGCACATGGCGGGAAATGGGGTGACATGGATGGCGGTCTCCTTTCTTTGAATCTACAGGCTGACAAAAGATGACAATTCCCATTGAGATAGGAATCCCAGGGAGTGGAACCAGGGTGCAGGGCAAAGGTGTGATTTTCTCTCAGGGATCATCTTCCCAAGAAATTGAGGAGGAGAGTAGAGGTCTGACAAAAGGTGAGGGATCTAATATCCTCAGGAATTTTAGGTATTGAGATAGACCATTATTATTTAAAAGTGTGGGCCTGGCTTTTGCCTAAGATTAAACAAGCTCTGTTAAAGTGAAACTAAAGATTATGAAGTTTTTTTTAGATTTTAAAACTATATTTTCCTTTCCTTCCCAATTTGTCTTATTTCTACCTAAAATTTTTATTTCTTTTATCCTACCTCAGAACAATTTAAAACATTATGTACACATACACATACACAAATAGATTGAGAGATCTGTTTGTTGACAAAAATAAAACACCAAAATATACTATTAAATAAAAACTGCAATGTCAAACAAAGTGTATGCAATACTACATTTTATATTAAAAATGTTAAAGCATAAATACATAATTTTGTTATTTAAAAGATACTCTGGAAGGTTAAAGGAGAAACAAGTGCATGTGCTTATCTATGGTGGTAGAACACCCAGGTGAGAGGTGAGAAACTGGGAGAATTAAGAGCAGATATGGAAGCAAAACTTTCACTTTTGTCCTTTAAATTTTTTAAAATTATATGGTTGAATGATGTAATAAAAATATAATTTAAAGAAAAGAAAAGCTAAATAAAATGAAACTGCATTGCTGATTTCTGGCTGTAAGTCATTAGCCACAGAAATACCTGGAGTTGTCTGAGCTTGACCAAGACTCCTAGGTAAATCAATCTGCATAGCAATGCTGGCCAGAGGGTGTTTTTGTCTCTTCCTCTTTCTTGACCATTTTCCCCTGAAGCATTTTCTCAGCTATTGTTCAAGAATTGAAACTTCTTCAGGCAAAGTCACTATGGATAGAAACAGAGAATTGTTAACTAATTTTTCTTAGCAACCTTGGGCTCAATTTGTATCACTTTAGCATTAAGTCCATAGGAAAGTGACTCTGAAAAGACTGAGCATGCCACACTGGGAAAGAAAAGCAATGTTCACAAACAATAACTTTATACTCAATTCACAAGCCTCTCCAGAAAAGAATAAGACTAATTGAATAAGTCTTAGTTGATTCCTGCTGCTATATCAAAATAGCATGAGAACAGTTTTTTTTTTTTTTCTCAGAGTTCTAGAGGCCAGGAAGTCTAAGATCAAGGCGCCAACAAATGTAGTGTCTAGTGAGTACACATTTTGAGTTTCAAAAGAGATGTTCTCTTCTTTGTGCCTTCACAAGGTGGAAGGGGAAAAGGAGCACTCTGGTGCCTTTTTTTTTTTATAAGGGCACTAGTCATATTCTGGCATGTTCTACTTTCAAGCCCTCATAACCTCCCAAAGACCCAACTTCTAAATACCATCACAAGGATGATTAGATTTCAACATATGAATTTGGGGAGACACAAATATCTAGACCATACCTGAGCATCAAACATGTTAAATTGTCTAAGGTCACAAGTCTAAGTGATTCAGCTGAGTAATGAGGCAGGGCAGAGGACCTAGGAACAGGAACAGTTAAAAGAGGCCTCAAGTTACTACTTAAACTGTAGACTGTGGGCATTCAGAAAGAAAGTGAGCTAATAAGCAGTGAGTATTCTATGTAATTGGTTAGGGTAACATATTTGGCATTCTCTGCTTAGTTCTAAGTTGGAAATGGGGGCAAAATTTTGAAAAGTTGGATAAGTTCTGACCTGGTCGATGTGGCAGTTGTAGGTCAGAGTCCTATTTATGTGTCACTTGGCCTTTGACCCTTTGTACACTCATTTTCTGAATAATCTGAAAGAGCTCAGTTTCTACTGGGAAATTTTATTACCAAGAGGGTCTAAACATCCCTTTCAGTATGAAATGTCCCTTTCAGTGTGACTAAATTATAAATAGGCTTCTTAATGACAGTAGGCTTTAACCTCTCCCTTTCTAAAAATATTTCCATCAGAAAACTTTGAAATGTACATTCTTCCCTGCTATTTTAGATGTAAATCTTTTTAAAAGACTCTTACCCACTTTATTACTCAGGACTGTTTTTCAGAAGGACCTAAGAGTCATCTCTTTGAAATGAAATCACCAAGGAAGACAGAAACCTCCCAGTCTCTGTGGGAGGGTAGGAGCCTGATGTGGGATGGTACCTTATTCTTTATTGTAAAACTACCACATGTGATAGTTGGTCTGGTTTGTCAACTTGACCCTCCTAAGATCATGTGACTTTGGTTGTATAACAGCAGATTGAACCGGAAGTCCTGCCCTAAATGTGGGCAGCAGGGTTCTGATAGGTGCAGGACTTAGATAAAAAGGAGAAAGCTGCGTAGATGGAGCCGCGACTCTTCCTGAAGAAAATGCGTCTGCTCTCATCTGAGATCGTTGGTCTCCAACTCTGCCATTTCCTTGAAGAGCTTCTTGATCTTCTGTTCTCGTCTGAGATTGTCGGCCTCCAGCCTTCCAGCCTTCGAGCTGAAACGTCACCATCTTTTCTCCGAAGAGCTTCCTTATCTTCACATCTTGGACTGGACTGAATTGGTGGTTGCTTCAATCCTAAGGCTCCAGCTCTTAGACCGCCCGACCAGCTACTGATTCCTCTGATTCTTCACGTGCAGTTGAAACTCAGGACTACATTGTGAGCTGATCTAATAAATCCTTTTTTTTTTCATTCTGTGAATTCTGTTGATCTAGTGAACCCTAACCAATACACCACATTTAAGAGAAGTAAGGTCACTTAGCAAAACTAGGTGGCCTATAACCTCTCCCCACTCCAATTCTTTAAAACTCCCCCATGAATTTTTCAATGGAGTTATATTCCAATTCTTTCTTTCTTTCTTTCTTTCTTTCTTTCTTTCTTTCTTTCTTATTCATTCAATGAAATAGCATTGAATGAAATCTTTACATGTTTAACTTTGGTACAAATTTTGCTTTGATATGTACTACAGAAAGATTTAGGTAGGAACATAATTTATAATGTTTATAATGAAATAATACATACATAAATATTGACTAAAATCTTTAACAAAGTGAATCTTATTTACATAACAATTCATTTTAAGAGATAGAATCAATGAAATTTTCTTGAAAACCTTTTTTTTTAAATCAATGGTTAAAATGATATGTCAATGTAGTAGTTCAAAAGCCTCAGAGTTGAGCCAGATGGGTCACTTGGGCTGAGCAACTTCAGCTTTGGGGGGTATTTTTCCTAAAGACTGTGTGATCATTTCATCATGAGGGATTGTTGACTTGTAGCATGTGCAATGTAAGGTTACAGTAGTTTCTTACATGTTGGCTATTCTTCACAATTCTTTTAACACTTATGTAACCAAATACTTCCTTCACTGGATCCCTTCCCTTGTGGTCCCATCTGGGGTTCCAAGATGATACAGGGTGTTTCCTCTAATTGGGTTCTTTTTCAGTGGATTTCTATGAATGAAGTCTAAGGGCAAATGAAGGATTTAGAAATATAAAAGCTTATTTTAAGTCAAAGAAAGAATGCAAAAACAGCTTACCCCACACAGGGGGCAGGGGTCCTGGAAAGAGTAACTACCAATATTCTTGGGAGGTGAGCTTTTATATCTTATTGAGATTTTCCATCTGTTCTTATATGATTGATCAGAATTGAGTCTGGCGAGACCAATGTCTTTAGCCCAATTTCAACCCTTAATTTGAATCATTATTTTGTGGACTGGTGGGCTCTATTTGTCTGCTCAGTTCTTCCCATTCTTGTTTACACAACTTGTCTGCAGAATGCAGCCCACAGAGGGTGCTGAAGTTTTGTTTTGATTTCCATTGTCCTTGCCTGGTCATTTTTACCTTTATATTTTATTAATTTTCCCTGTTTTTGTTTTTTATACAGATGGCTTCTTTTAATCCTTCTTGTTCCCTGGTCCTCTGCCCTGCCTATCATTAAAAGAGTTTTTAGGGTTGACAGCCCATGCAGAGAGGGGTAAATCTTAAAATGGTTTCTAAAAAAAAACTGGCAAAAACAGATATCTGGCCCAAAATTAATCATGAGAACATTGGTTGCAAGTTGTTAGTCCTATTCCAGCCATTAGGTTTAATAATTATCTTGTAGAAACTGTAACTTTATGTCGATGTGTAAATAGACAAGAGTTACTGAAATGACATCTTGCATTAAAATATATTTTAGCAGACTTACATGGAACAAAACAATATTGTTAACATGGAATGGCTAACAAGCATTCTTTTATCAATAGGGACATGGTTAGCTAAAACTATCTGCCTGGTCCATGCTGACTTATTTTGTTGATTTGTTCTTCAGGTTTAGTGACCTCTCCATCTTCTGCAACCACAGTAGAATGTTTGTACTTTCTGATGGTCATTTTCCATACAATATCAAGCTTTCTACTCTAATAAAATTATGCAAAACACATAATCAATATTATAATATAGCCTATGAATCAAACGTTATAAGATAGGGTGGGACTCCTCTCAGCAGGGAGTAAATTCAACAAATTAAAAGTTAATAAATAGTATTTAGGTTGTGTTTTTTTTTACTCACTATGAACCACTAATATTTTCCAAATAAAAATACAAAAATATGAACCATGTCCTTCTTTATTATTCTGTGTAGCTTTTCATTTCTCAATATTTTTGGACATTTCATCTCTTCATATATAAACATATTATGATTGACTTCCCCCCAAAGGGCTACTTCAGGGAACATCTAGATTTAAATATATACAGATATATTTAAATGTATTTCTAAAATAAGAATGTGCTCTCTTTATATTCATTTAAATCTGTCTAAAAGATATTAGTGACACATAATTTACCCACCCTAAGAGCTCCAAAATTTTTTAAGAAGATGTGATAGCAGACCTGGTATTTTCCACTTTACACAATCATCTAAAGCCCTTTGAATTCAGTTGCTGATGAAATTACATCTTGTGGCAGGGAGTAAAAAGATCTTTGTTGGTCTTTGTCTTATGACCTCATTCTTCTCTATAGACAATTTAGAGATTCATCATCAGATCCTTTAAAAACTACAGCATTTACTAAACTTCTTGTCCATTATCCAGGACTGAGACTCATAAAAAAGACTTGGATTATAAGGAAGGAAGCACTGCTGATTCAAGCAAAGCTGAATAGTAATTGACAAGTGACAGCAAACTTATATTGACAGGGTTGAGATGAGTGAAATATCCGAGAGGCAGAATCACAACTTCCTGGGCTGAATTGTGGAGGAGTAGATGTCAGAAATGAGGCGAATACCAAGAAACTCGTGTAAGTAGAAATAAAGTTGCTAAAACAGAATAAAAATCTGGGAATATACACATTGGATTGATACATCCAATGTGTTGCTTTCAGGGACATATATATATATATATATATATGTAATAATATAGTAATATTGCTCACTAGGATGACTCTTAATATTGCTCACTAGGATGACTCTAGTTTCAGTTCTTGGACCTATGATATATAATAGTGTTCTGTAGATTATTGCTCTTATTTAAAATATTACTTTAAAAATGAAGATAATATAAAGTTTAATACCTACTATTACCATATGTCTCATTAATATTTTCATTGAGCATATTCTCATTATGTGTTTGCCATATATTCCTAATGCTCTGCAATAAATATGTATGACTTTTTCAATCAGGGAAAATCCATGTTATTACAAAGTAACTAATGTATGCTTACATTTAGACCTGCTAGATGAGGAAAATGCTGAAAATTACAGCATAAAATAACTTTCTTATTTGGGCAATTTACAAAATGACTAAAATGATGTTAATTTGGTGATTTTCCATATTTTATGCCCTAACTACTTTTATTTTTCTGTGTCCTTGGGCATGCAGAGTGGCAATAAATCTATATTGTTATTCTTGCTGAGTTCTCTATCTTTATTCAGTACAATATTATGGGACTATTCACAAAGTTTGAAGGAACTATGGGATAAAAAAATTACTAAGTGAACAACTGAGCCACTGAGCAAATAAATGAATAATGTATTCCAGTTGCAAACATGTGGCTTGAAAATAAATTATGTCATGTATGGGTAGTGCAGAAGGAAATGTTCCAAATAATTGAATGAATTTAGAGCAGCCTTGTGACTGATCTCCACTATTTTGAAGTAGGAAATATTCCCCACATACCTAAATTCATATAGCAGCCATATCCATAGAACCATCATGCTTCATTTCCAACTTAAGGTTTAGAAAAATGCAGCAATTTTTTGGTATGCCACACAGCTTTTAGTACACATTGATAAAATCATTAACATATACTCATACATTTACAGAGTTTTGATTTAGAGGCCAAAAGTGTTTTTAGAAAGCATTCCATCAAACATTTCTTACTTATTTGATCAAAGAGCAAAGGCATACACACTAAGAATGTTTCCCCTGTTGACACAGTGAATTAGCACTGACAGGAAGCATAGAATCCAGAACTGTTTCTCTTCACTACTCAGTACTACACTACACCGAGACTATTTTCTTAAAGGATATGTAGGTACATAGTAGAAGGGTAAAAACATATAAACTGTCTTTCAATTTTTATTAAAAATAAAAATTTAATCCATGTGGTATTTGATCAAAGGTAAAAATAAATAAGCCAGGATAAATGAAGAGAGAGAGGGAGAGGGTGAGGGAGAGGGAAAGAGAGAGAGAGAGAGAGAGAGAGAGAGAGACCTGACAGGGAATTATTAGACTTGTTTGTATTTGTACTAAAACTTTATTATCTTTTATTTAATTTACTTCCACCTTCATGATCTTGCAGTTGTAACCATAACTAAACTTGAGATATATCAGTCAAATAAAAATATAATGAAAGGAAAAAAATCTCACCAATACTAATAATATTGAGAAGTACAGACTGTTCAACCTATGATAAAGTCATCTGAATATCTGTATTCAGAAACTTGAACAACGTATAGTATGGCTTCTTGCAGCTTATCGCTAGCATGATCCTAGTCCTGCTTAAAATGTCTCCCTGAGAAAGATTACTGCTGCCAGGGAAACAGACTGGTTATTCCAATCAAAACATGTTAATAGGCAGACAGGCCCTTGAACCCCATCTCAGAGCAGTTAGAAAATCTTGCAATTATAATCCTTTCTCTGCCTTTTGATATATAAACGTATACCCTAAAACTGTTTTCTCAAGGATCTAAGAGCTGCATCTTTGAAATGCAGACATTTAGGAAGCTAACTCTCTCATCCTGGTCCCTATGGGAGGATAAGGGCCTAATATCAACTTTCACTACAGCCTCTTGCTTGTTTCTGCTCCCGATAAGCACCAATGAACAAATCCAGGTGGCCTAGTCATATGGACATAGTCTCCTTCACACTTTCCAATGTGTTTTCCTTAACACTTCCCAGCCCCTGAAAAGGGGCCTTCATTTTCAGGAATTTGAGTTCAATTTATGCTGAACTTGTTCCCCTACTGCAGTAGTACTACTGAATAAACTCTATTACCTTGACTAGTAGCATCATGTATCTTTGAAAATATATTGTTGGATGACCAGAGTCAACAGGTGAAAGCTTATACCTCACCTCATTTGAATAACCAGGGAGAGTATCAAGGCCTACACTACAATGAGATGACTCATAGATGAACATCTTGTCTCACACACAATGTCCTCAGTCCATAATATATTTTGAGATTAACATTTTTAAACAGGAATATTCAATTGCTGAAAACCTTCAGTGTAGGTGTAGGACTCTATTGTTGATGCTGAAGATGAAAATATTGACTTCCTGACCCTGTCCAAACAGTTTTACTGAGAGAGTAAATCCTTGCTAACCTTAAGGTTGGCCTGATATGCTGTTTTCAAAGGCCTGGTAGATTAAATGTGTGAAATCTTTATTATAATGATAGGGAGTCCAGGGAACTGTAGCTAACTAGAGTACACACGTCTTCCAATGAATTCAAATTTAGAATAAAAAAATCTTTACTAATACTCAAGTTAATGTTGAATCTTCAATGGCTATATTTTACTGTATGCATGAAAAATATTAACTGCTTTGGCTTAGCATTTCTCTCATAGGACTATGAAATGCTAAGATATGCATTTTCTATGTTTATAGAAAACTTTATTTAAAGAATGAATTGATTTATTTTAAAGAAAATAATTTTATTTCTGTTATATTTATACATGTAATTTTTATGTAACTGTATTTGAAGGAATAATATTACTTTTACATTTAAATTGTAATGCATACAAATTTTAGATATTGCATTATTTTACTAAGTTTTCAGAAATACATGGACACTATGAACACAACAGATACTTTGAATAAGAGTGAGTGCCTTGCAAAATTTAGGAGTTTTAAGTGTATTAAATATTAGGACAACGAAAAAAATTGCTGAAATTTCACTCTCAGAAATATAATTAATTTAACTCATATGAAAATAAAAATATGTTTTAGAGATTAAATTGGGTTTCAGTCTCTCTATCCATTCTTTGCATTGTAATTTAAATTCAATTTCAGTCACTCCATTTTTGGTGTACATTCATTCATACAGATGTATTTTTTCTAAAAGGAATAAGGAATTGTGAGCTTTGTACAGATTTATTTTTATTTTTGTTTGAAATAAACAAGTGTTGAACTCCAAGGTAAACCAGGAAACCAATTATTAGGAGAAAGACAATGCCAAGATTTAAGAGAAGCCATATGAACTTGATGTGGGAAGAAGCCAAGTATAAACTTAACTAATTGGATAATTTCCCAGAGAAAAGGCCTAGATATAAACTTAGCCGTTTAATTTACACTAAACAATATCAACAAAATGGATTAAGAATACTGTGAGGCTCATGGTAATTTCACACAATTAATGTGATACATTTATTGTCTGTGATATTCCAGGTTTTGTGTTTGGTGCAAACTTGGAAGAGAAGTTAAAACATTTACAGAAATAAGTAGGATGAAGGGCCATATCTGAGTGTCTTAGTCTATTTTCTGTCAGTATAACTGAGTACCACAGACTGTAATTTATGAAGAGTAGAGGTTACTTGGCCCGTGGTTCCGGAGGCTGAGAGGTCCAAGAGCAAAGCAATGACATCTTTTCAGCATCTGGTGAGGGCCTTCTTGCTGCATCATAAGATGGCAGAGGGCATTGTCTACCAGAAGAGAGAAAGCATGCCAAAGAGAATTCACTTTTACAATAGAGACTCTCCTTCAATCACCCATTAATATATCGATCAGTAGTTTGTACATGGGATAATCCATTCATGAAGTCGACTCCAGGGTCCTGCCTTCAAATAACATTGTCATATCATTTGTGGTTTAAGTTCTCAATATGTGAAATTGGGGGATCATTCAAACCAGAGCAGTGAATTGTTAATTTTCTTATATTTATGTTATATATGTTCTTTCTCTCCCACACAACATTCAGAAATGTTGGGAAAGAGCTTTGGTGAACAGGATGAGCAGTTGCCCATTTTTAGCAAGTGCTGTGGAAGTGGTACACTTTAAGTAACTTGCAAAAGCAGTGCTTTCATATAAAGGGTTTTAAGAACTCAATTTAAAAAATCAATGACAAAGTATAAAGGCAATACCAAACAGCAAGCACAGAGGTCCACAGAAGATGGCTTTCATTCTTTGTGTATCTTCAGATACCAAATCTTACAGCTGGATTCCAGTCTCAGTTTTCATTCTCCTGATAGATGACTTTTGCTACATCTGAACATTACTTATTAATATTAACTACCTGAAAAGGCACATACTATACATGTCCTCTAAATCTTATTTTTTAAGAAAAATAAAATAGGATTTTATCTGAAAGAAAAGGAAGCTAATACTTATGCAGTACATGCCTTTTTAAGTCTGTACACATCCATCCCCCTCTGCCCTATATTGCACAGAAATGAGTTCATCTTCCCTGGAAGCAAACACTGTTAAATAAGAAAGGAGTCCTTAGTGTTAGTAGCTGTAGAATCACTGCATAGAAACCCGGCATGCAGAGAATGCTGGCACTCGAGGGGCACAAGTTACTAGCATGACTTATGTTTAGGATAACGAAGAAAATATTGGAGTGATATAAAGGCTTTAGTAAATAATGCTATCTAAACTGAACGATCCCAGCATGCCTCTAAGAGATAAACATCTTCAGAACAGTGGAGCTTAAGGAAGAAGACAGTAATTTTGTGGTTTTAAGGAGAAAAGCTTGGAAGATATTTAAATAGTAGAAAAAGCAAATAGTAGAGAGGCTATTTCATGAATAACTTGCCTCAGAAAAAGGATCAAGGACTCTGGAAATAAGTATACTGGAAAAATAAAATTATCATATGCAATTTGAATAACAGTCTGACTAAACCAAAGGTGGATTTCACAATTTATACGACTCTCTAAAACTAAATCACAGAGGCAAATACTAAATGACCATTTGTTTTATTTAAAACCAAATTAAAATGTATAGAACTAATGTGCCCTAAAAATAATCATACTGAATTAACATCTAATGATTTGAAATCAAGGGATGATGTATAAATAGGAAAAAATCTTCAATTTCCAAAATGGAGAACATTGGGTCAAATTAGTTATTTTCTACTCTTCATAGTATTTCCTATTTTAAATTGAGATTCAGAGTCAAGAAAACTAATACTATGAATGAAAATAATCAGGAAAACAAAGTCATTATTGTTTCAGTAGGAGTCCAAAAGGTTAGAACAAATAAAACTAGTTCTAATGGGATGAGCTATTGATATAATTTAAATCTTGTAAAAATGGACTGATTTGTGGTATGAATAACCTTCCTTTTAGTTCACACAGGATCAGTTTGCACAATAGGATGTTCTTTCTCTCCCAGTTTCTTTGCTTGTAACAATAAAATGTTTTAATAACAGTAAAAATAATTTTTAAAAACCTACATACTAACATAATCTTTTATATTTTATGCCACATAATATAAATAACATAATCTGAAAACACAACTTTAGACCTGTGCTTTAATATCTAGCCATTTCTCACATTGGATATTAACCCTGTACATGCTATTAGTCCAAATCAAAATATGCTGTAAGTATAAAATATGCATAAGTTATCAAATAGATAATGTCTCACAAATAAATATCTCACTAATGATTTATATATTGAATAAATGTTGAAAGGATATTATTTTGAGTATATTGGGCTAAACAAATATATTATTATCAATATTACCTATTTCTTTTGACATCTTTAAGTGAGTTTAATAGAAAATTTAAAATATTTCTACTGGCTGTCACTGCTTTATAGTTCCAAGATATTAGTTAGTATTAAAAAAAGTGCTGAAAGAGTATTTTTGTTTTCAAATCAATTTGCTATGACTCAGGTCATAGATCTAATCTGATGTATGGAAATCTTGAGCACATACAGTAAAATATGAACAATAGGTTATATAAAAATTACTTTGAAGTTATCTAAAAGTAAACATGAATGTAGCTTTACTCTGAAATGATTATATGAACACGTAACTATAATAGTAGATCTAACTAAAATCAGGAGCAAGAGGTTGGATATTTAGCATTCTGAGTTAAAGTGAATTAAAGAGCTTTACGAGTAATTTTTTATGAATTTATAAAGAAGATTCTTTCACTAATCTATTAGTTCTTTTCCTTTTTCTCATCCAAAAAGCTTATCTTCCATCCTGACCTTGGGCACTCACTATTTTAGTCATAACCCATACGTTCTCTCTATGATAATTTCAATTCTTTCTCCTTCATGATCTCAGTTTTGTGTTTTCTACTTTCTGACTTCCTCATCCTATCATTCTAGTTTCCTCCCTCCTGTACCCTATCTAACTCTGTCATTCAACACACGGAAAACTGCAGCCATGGGCCTTAGCCTTTTAAAGGTACCAGCTTCATTTCTTTCCCTTTTTTATGCAACTTCAAGTTCATTAGAAATCATTAAAATCAGTTTTTTTTCATATATTGTCTGATTTCTTGCTCCTTAATTGGCTAAACTTTAGCCACTATAAAATTTAACTATCTGGTTACTACAGCTGAAGATGGTTAGAGAAAGACACACAACTGCTACATAGGTCAGATTTTAAAATCAAAATAATTTATCTGAAGTAGGCCCTTGATGCAGCTAAAAGAAATGAGATTACATTTCTCTTTTCCACTTACTCTCCCATATCTCTTTGTAATATTTCCAAGAACTTCTCTAGTATCTCAATTCTCAGTAACTTTTTTTACAATTGCAGTCAAGAAAGCAAAGCTTTCCTAACGTCTCCATTATCACAACAATTCTTTAGTCCCCAAACAGTATTATCTTGACTTTTTGGAACATATACCCAGAGGTCAGGAACCTTCCATCTTCAACACAAAGTTTGAAGTATCTCAGAGTTTTGGTAAGGGAGGTTTTGAATAGTAAATGCTCAAAATATTTACTAAGCAAGTGAATGAATTAAAGATCAAATGTCAAAAGGATTTCCCCCCTTACCACCATACAACTTTCTCGCATATTAACATGCAAAATAATATTACCAATTTCTACTTGATTTTGGTTTCAAGAATTGCTTTTTCCTTCAAAAATTCCATTAATTTATCTTTAGTAACAAATGAAGGAAAAAGTTGCCACTAATAGAAAATAATAAATGACAATGAAACTTTTTTTAGGAAAAATGATATGTAAAGTTTGATTTACTATTAATACTATTTTAATTCAATTTCCTCACAAAAGTATCTCATTTAATTTATTGAATTGACCACTTACTTGAACCAAATTTTATGAATTCATTTAATTATTATTATTGCCATAAGGGGCACCTCTTTGGAAAGAAACATTTATTTACATATCTTTGATGTATTTCCTTTTATTAAAAAGATTTCTTTGAAAAAATACTGAATTGACATACAATTTTCACAGTACTCCTTTCCTGTCAGTAAGTGCTAAAATTGACTTCTTTCTTGCCACATGATTCATAATGAGCTTCATGAATAAGAAATCGAGATGCCTGAGTTACTAAGGATAGGAATTTTTGGAGACAAAATCATGTCTCCATAATTAGATTATTCATAAGATTAGACATAATCTTGTTCCTTTTCTTGATTCCCATTTGTTACAACAAATTCAAGAAAATGTCATAGATTCTGTTGTGCTTACTGAAAGATTGTGATTGTTTATTTTATTTATTTATTTATTTATTTATTTATTTTGTGTGGTACTGGGGATTGAGCCCAGAAGCATTCTACCTTCAAGCTACATGCCCAGCCCTATTTTATTTCTTATTTGGAAACAGGGTCTAGCTAAGTTGACGAGAATCTCACTACTTGCAGAGGCTGTCCTCGAACCTGCGATCCTCCTGTCTCAGCCTCCCAAGTACTGCGATTACAGGCGGTGCACCACCACACCCAGCTGTAATTGGTTATTTCAAAGATGTTTTAAAAGCACATAGTTTTATATTGGGAAAATAGCTTTAAGATCATTTTGTTCAACATGTCATAAAGCATTGAAGACTGCCTCTGTTCCCTAAACTTTGCTAAGTATCATTAATTAATGATCCTTTTACTACCCATAAGTTCAATCAAAGGTTACCACTTCCCTGTAACAAGAATGATAATTTATCAAAATTTTCTCTTAAATATTTATTAGCTAGGAGTATAGCTCTGTTGTAGAGTGTGAAGACCTGGGTTCAAAATCCCTAATATCAAACAAATACACACACAATAAATAAATAACATTAATTAAATAGCTACCTTTTAGGACATATATATTGAAGAAATGAAAAGAACATATACTTTATTTCAGTAATGAATTAAATGTGAGGTTCCTTATAAAAGTTTATAGGCTAGATGTGGAAAGTAATGTGATCACCTGGTTCCTGTACTTGAGGAGCTTCTGAGTTTTCCCCAGAAGAAAACACATTTATGATTAGCATGTATCTTCAAAACTAAAATAAACTAGAAAACACAAATAATTCACCTTGAAATCTTTTATTCAGCAAATGCCTTAAGACTATGTATGTATTCACATTTTAACAGTGATTCTTAGATTCATTGTAGTAGAAAGAAAAATAATTTTTGAATTAGGCAGATCTAAATTAAATTGTGTTCTCCAATTTAATGATTTCTGGCTCTGACAAGATCATAATCTCTTCAGAAACTCTAAAGTATAAATAAATATCACTCTTTGGGACATCTTTAAGTATTAGAAGTAAGGTTTACACGGGCCTTGCAGTTTTTGGAAGACATTTGGACTCAATAATATTCTTTTCCAGTATTCTTTTTTAGGTAATAGCAGAAGTGTGTTATTAAGATTCTCAGACATGTAGGCAGAATCTCAAATAGGAAAAAAGAAAATAAACATATTGCTTTCCAAACCTAATCAAAATGCTACGAACTAATTATTAAGCATTTGTGTATTTTAGAGAATTAGAGTTAAAACAACCATAACAAACAGTTTGAAGGAAGGAAAAAAATGCTTTCTTCGAGGGATTTTTCAATGATTTTTTACTATATAAAGAATTTAATGCAAATCTGTAGATTTCCAAAGAATTATAAAGACAGAAGTTTTTATAATGTAAATTTTTTGTCTTATAGCAAAGGTCAAGTGTGCTTGAAATAATTGCTACTCGTCAATGCAGCGAGTTGAAGACGTACTTCCTTCTCTTTACCTGGACCTCTTCAAAGACAAGTCATCTCGGCTTGAAAAAGATCACACCCAAGCAGCGAGATTTACAGCAGCGTAACCAGAAAAGACAAAAGGGCAGCAGTGCTAAAAAAGCCCAAAGTAGGGACCATGAAAAGAATGTACAGGTAAAAAATATTGGTTACTGTAAAGTCCATAGTGCTCTACCCTTCCTACCATCTCCGAATGGAATTTACATAATATTAATTCTAATTATTTTGTTAAGATTATTCTATTTTTAAAGAACTTGTTTACTATTTATACATTTATTAATGGGATAGTTCTCAGACCATTTATTTTTAACTTGCCATGTAATTTTTTTTAATTTTTGCAGTACTGGGGATTGAACCCAGGGGCTTTCTACCTCCGAGCTACACCCCCAGCCCTATTTTTATTCTTTATTTTGCAATAGGGTCTCACTAAGTTGCGGAGGCTGGCTGTGAACCTGCGATCCTCCCGTCTCAGCCTCCTAAGTACTGGGACTACAACATGCGCCACCACATCGGCCACCATGTAATTTAAGAATTGAATTTATTATGTAATTAAAGAACATTGATCACTACTGAAAAATTCCTGAAGTTTTCAGTGATAGCATCCATTTTTTGGTAAATCTATACCAATGATCTCCCATATATGTACCATGATTATAATTAATGCACATATGGAAATCTGGGACACATTTTCTAATAAAGTATTTTATTTGAACATTCATAAATGTGATATTGACCATCTGATATATCATGATCGATGGTAAAAAATGAAGTTCATATGTACTCCATTAAAAATAATACTTAAGTTCAAAATAAAAAAATCTTCTTTTATCTACCACATTTATTTTCAATTGTGGTAACAGTAGGACATAAATGCATTGTCTTAGTTCATTCAGATTTCTATAGCATTATGGATTGAGTGACTTTTATGCTGCTTCTGTTAAAAAGAAAAATAAGTCTCATTCCTGAGCATTCTGTACTTATGATCTAATCACCTCCCCAAAGCTCCACCCCCTAATACCATCAAGTTGGGGATTAGGTTTAAGCATAGAATTTTAGGAGCAGTAGACAGTCTATAGCATATATCAGTAAAATTCTGTTGACTTGAAAAGATTTTTTAAGTATGTGCATGTGTATGTTAGTGCATTTGATATGTTAATTTTAAGTGTAATAACGGGCTAATTAAAGGAATCAAAAATAACATTTTGTATAAGAGAACAATTTTTTTCTTTTACTCAACTCTATTGAAAAACAACCTATCAGGAAGTGAGATATCTGTTCTCTAAAGATGATGAACTTATTTTGAGTGAACAAAGGAGAACAAGAACAATCTCCTTATTCTATAACCAACTTTATTATAATAGCCAAATTGCCTGCTATTAAAATTGCATATTATTATGTTTCTTGATATAAGTTTGAATGATGTATAGAATAAAGTACAGCAAAAAATAGCCTAAAAATAAAACATTTCTACCAGATCTCACTGAAATCCATAAATCTACTACATCAATATATGTAAATATATAAATACATATATATGCATGCATACACACACATACATACACATACACTTCTTTAGTCTAGAAAATATTACATTACAATCAATTCTAATTGAAATTAATGGGATCCTTAATTTTCAAGAGAAGCTATATAACATTACCTCAACTAACTTTTGATACATGAAGATTATCTCCAAGTTATGCATATAGTATAAATGTATTCTAGGCTTTTTCCCAGGAATATAAAATGCTCAAATTATAAGCTCATTTCTACTAAGTAATACTCATTAAGAATTCAATGAGAAATATTTAATTTGTATATTTCATAATTGTCTAATTTGTATTGCAGTATCTAGGTGCTCCACAATGAAATTATATTATTGACTGGGGTGTTTTGTCCATCTCTCCCAAATACAAATTGTTTAAGTAAATTTTCTTTTAAAATTAGTCACCCTCTTTCTGACACTGGCCCACTGAAATAAAAGTAAGAACTATATCAAAAAATAATTTAAGTAAGAAGAAGTAAAAACTACACCATTTTAGTGTTGGGTATTGCCTAACATACATATTTTGGTTAAGAGGAGTGGTAAGGAAGACAGGAGGATTTACAGGGAGGTTTCTATAAAAAGTCAATACTAGAAAAAGAAGTCTCTTCCTGAAAAGCTTATAGGTATTACCAAATTAGTATTGTCTACATATTTTTAAATTCACTAAGTCCTTTTTATGGTACTGATGAAAATAAAGTCTATGGAAGGACATGCATAGTTATATGCATGTATAACACTTTTTTATTTTACTAATTTCTTATTGAAGAAAATCAACTGGGCATATGGCATTCTGCAAGTGTATTTTAAGAAGAGTTATTGGTCAGAGACAGGTAAGTTAAATGACAGTTTTAGAAACAGAGAAATAAAAAATAAAATTACTTAAATTGTAATCTGAGGGCCTGTGATCATACTCCATTTTTAATACTTTATCTTGTCAAATTAAATGGTCCATTGTGACTATATTACAAAGAGAGCATCACATGGGGCAATACAACTGGGAACACTGTATGTTTTATGTTTTTATACAAATATCATATATAGTTTTATGGAGGAAGAAAATATAAAGATGGGATTTGAAAGATTAGTTTGATATAGGGGACCGCATCACTGGAACTTGATAACCAACTAGATAAGGGTTTAGCTGTAGGAGAGGGAGGAAGATGAAAAAAATATCAACAGATTTATCCCCAAATATAAAAAAGGATCTGTAGTTAATAGAGTTGCTTAGCCGTCCCTGACTACTATATGAAATGTAATCTAATACCAAGGTCATATAACAAAGTCAATTAGAATATTTTTCCATCAATATGGTGAATAAATTGCTATGGTCTGACATGATCTGGGTATAATTGGAGATTTTCAGGAATTAGCTTCTTAGAAGTGAAAAAAAGAATGGCAGATGCCTGTAATCCCAGTAGGTGGGAGGCTGATACAGGAGAATCCCTGGTTTGAGACCAGCCTCAGCAATTTAGCAAAACTTTCTGCAATCTAGTGAGACGCTGTCTCAAAACAAACAAACAAAAAGGACTGGAGGTGTAACTTGGAGGTACAATGCCCCTGGGTTCAATTCCTGGTAAGAAAGAAAGAAGAAAGGAAAGAAAGAAAGAAATAAAGAAAGAAAGAGAGAGAGAGAGAGAGAGAGAGAGAGAGAGAGAGAGAAAGAAAGAAAGAAAGAAAGAAAGAAAGAAAGAAAGAAAGAAAGGAGGGAAGGAGGGAGGGAGGGAGAGAGGGAGGAAAAATGAAAAGAAAAAAAGAAAGACAAAAAATCAGACTGTCTTGTTTAGAGTGAAATATGAACAATTTGAGGTGACAGTGAACGCGTATTATTTGACTTGCTTACTCATTCTCAATATAAGTTGGTATCGTCACTCAGATTTGTTTGATTTGCCTTTATTTTGCTCCAGTTATGTGATCTCACTGAAAACAACATAGCTTTTCTTTCTTTATTTGTTAGAAAATTATGAAGAACTTTCATGCACCCTAAGGACAAATCTGAATGGCCAATCAGCTGCCTAAACTGGAAAAGTGGCAATGTGTGGGAAGAAGATGAAATGCTGAAAGACTAACCAACGGAAAACATTCCACACGTTTTACTTGGTAGCTGTGGATATTTTTGGTTGCCAAACTATGAAATACTATGATAGTTCTGGCTTTGGAAAGTGGGCGAGGGTAGGGGATGAGGGACGGAGAACACTCAGAGAAGGAGCGCTTAAACTTGATGCATTTTCACCTTTCACTGTGGGCTTTAAAATACTATTTTAAGTTATCAGCAAGGCAAGCCAAAAAAGGACTATCACATTTTATAAACACATTTGTACAAAACCATGGAGTCATGCCTATAAAAAAGGTAGAAACAAATTGAAAATAATTGCAAAGTTTGAACTTAATTCTTAAATGCAAATAGCGTATAATTATCAAAGTCTGAATATAGAATACTTTATTTTTTCTTTTCATATTTATTTATTTTTTTAATTTATATTCATTTATTGGTGCATTGTAATTATACATTTGATAAGTGTCAGGTTAGGAGAATCATACATGCACACATTGCTCATTTGGCCCTCCCTCAAATCCCACCCTATTCCCTTCCCGTTCCCTCCCTTTAGTGCTTTGCACAGTGATTGAGTCTTATAAGTTTGTGTATATACATCATGCGCTTTAGTGTGTTTCCCTCCACCCCCCTCCCAACTCCCTCAGTTAGGTCACCTTCTTTGTTCATCTAAAGTTTTCTTCTTTGTCTGGAGTCCCGTCTAATTCTCCTTCTATCTAGCTTCCACATATTAAGGCGAACATCCGACTTTTCACTCTTTGTGCCTGACTAATCTCACTTAGCATAATGTGCTCTAATTCTTTCCATTTCCCTACAAATGATGTGATTTTGTTCTTCTTTATGGCTGCATAGAATTCCACTGTGTACATATCCCATAGCTATGTTTATATAATACTTTATTTAATAAACTTGTCATAAAAAGCAAACATATTGAAAATAATATATATGCACATATATTAACAAATGTGTGTACTAATATTTATATGGAAAATAAAGCACCTTATAGTTTTAAAGTGCTGAATCCATGAACACAATAAGAAAATTATTTTTTTTTTATGTTTTTATTGGTGCATTGTAGTCTCACTTCACAATGAGTATCAGTTTGGTGTTAA
>PVJS01030306.1:0-24188 GCA_004027185.1 Glis glis | reverse complement strand
CAAAAAAAAAAAAAAAAAAGAAAGAAAGCAAGACGACGGTACCCAGAAAGATCACAGTTTCCCAAGAGCAAATCACAACTAAATGCACTTGAGTAGACTGTAAGCTCCACAAGGGCAGGGATTTTTGTCTCTTTGCTCACTGCTATATCCAAACAGCCTATTATTAGAGGGTCTATCACATATCACACACATTTGTTGAATAAATTCTTTAGGTGCATCTTCAGGATATGGATGAGAGAACCATGCAAATATACTTTATAAACTATGACCATATCTTGGAATAACCATTTTAAAATTAAGCTTTAATCATGACTCCAAAGTCCATATTCTTTTTACTATACCATGTATGTTGTATCAATCAAGGAAAGTTCCTATCAGAAAATTCATGCTAAAGATATAAACAGCTTGCTACTTCCCAATGAGTATTGGCAGCTGTTTAAATTAATCTGTAGCAGGCACTCATGGGAAGATAATGAACTCCCTTTCACAAAGGTCTGCTCTACCAATTATGACATATGTGACCTTTGGTAAGTTTTTCTTTCTGAATCTTATTTTTTCTTTGTATGATAACTATACTAAGTCTTCCTAGGGTTACTGTGAGAATTAATTAGCACACATAAATACTTAGCGCAATGCAGAGCACTAAGTAGAAATTTAATGTTGATCCTGGCCCTCACCTGTCCTCCTGTCTTTCTTTCCCCACTTTTGGATGCTAAAGTATTATATGGATAAACCATACAGCATACTGGTTAAGAGCATATACTCTGAAGGCTGACTGTTCAGATTTGATTCTCAGCTTGCCTCCTACTCAATTAACTGTGACCACAAATAAACTGCTAAACTTGTCTCCCAGGTTTTCATCATAAATAAGAATAATGGTATCCACCTCATGGAGTTGTGAGGATGCTGAAATAATTTATTTGAAAGGCCTAGAATGTTTGGGATATGGTGAATACCGAATGCTTGACATTTTTATTACCTTCAACAACCTATCTAATCTAACTGCTGACCCTTACACCTTGGCTGCAACATTCTTAAGTACAGGCTTTAATTTTATAAAGCTATCGTCTACCAAAGCATTTATTGAAGAAGTATTTTCCATTTAAGTAAATTTCAAATTTATTAAGAAGGACTGTAAAGCTTGCACGCTTACTGAACAAAAGCCTTTCTTTCACTAAATAGGAAATGGAAGCTTTGCACATAAAGTAATTGGATTTCTTCCTTTATTGCTTCACTTGCTATAAAGTTTTAAATGACTGCAAAAACATTTCAGAAATTCCATGAAGGAAAAAAAACAATGTTTCAAATTTAGTACAAAACAATGTTTCAAATTTACTACAAAGCCTGTAACAGAACCTAAAATATGGTTTTCTGCCACAATCTATAGTCTTTATCATTACAGTTACTTTAACAGTAAGCAAGTATTAAAAAACTATTTACAACTTCAGCTGCTCCTTCTTTTAGTCTTGAGGGCATTTTAGTGTATAGTTATTTACTGACAAAACAAGGTTGCTATTATCTTGTTACTGCTTTCTGTAAAACAGTAACTCTTATTGGAGTTATGTAATTCTTTTCTTCTCCTTTCTTTCTTCCCTTCCTCCCTTTATTTGTGTGTTGGGAAGGGAATACTGGGGATTGAACCCAGGGGCTTCTACCTCTGAGCTACACGCCCAGTCCTATCTTATTTTTTATTTTGAAACAGGACCTCATTAAGTAGCTGAGGGCCTCGCTAAATTGCCGAGGCTCATATACCACCACGCCCACCTAATTCTTTTTTTAAAACTAGGTAAAACAGTAAAAATAGAGCAAACTTCCTGGCTAAAATAACTTTCATGTAGTAAATTTGTCTCAAGCTATTTAAATTATTTACTCATTTAAAGGTTGCTTTTCAAATGCCAGGACATTCTGTATACTTGTTAACATCAACTAATAAAAATACTATATTGATTTCTATACACACCAGAGGTTTTTTTGTCTTGGTTTAGTGACACTACCAAGTTTTGATGAAAAACACAAAGCAGTTGTGACTGTCATACAATACTCTCTACATAATATAAAATGGAACGATCACTGTGGAAAACTCTGGCAGAAAGGTTCAAGCTGGACCTATAGGATATATATGTACCCTATGACCCACTATTTCTATTCTTAGGTATGTACCTAATGAGATTTGTGTGTTTACCAAGCATCACCACAAGAATGTTCATAGCAGCTTTTATTCATCAAAGCCCTAAGCTAGAAATGACTTAAAATATCTGCTTACAGTAGAAGAGAAAAATAAATTATGGCACATGAAGACAATGGAATAATGCTCTGTAATAAAAAAAGAACACACAACATGGATGAATGAAAATGATAAGCAAAAGAAATCAGACACACAAAAGGAGTGTCTGTGCACTGGTTTCACAAGTACATAAATATGTAAAAATTCTGTAAGCTATAAATTTAAGAGCTGCATGTTATATACTTCAGTAAAAAGCTTAAAAATTTTAAAATACTAATTTAATGTGTAAAATAAAATATGCAGTTGCAAAATGTCACTTTCAGGTAGATATACACTCGTGATACAATTATCAAAGTTTTTAAAATGCTCTTAATTTTCTCTTTAAAAATAAAATATACTGAAAAAATGGGGTATTTCAAAAACAATTTCAAGTACTACCTAGAGTGGTATTTTATAATATTTATTTTACTGAGAATAAGAAAAAGAGAAATCAAGGTTTTGACTGTTCAAAGACTAAATCCAGCACCTTCTGATTATTCTTTAGAACTAATTATTGGTTGTTAATTCATGTGGAATAGGTTAGCCTATTTAAAAAGAGCACAGAGATTTAAAAACTATAAGAATTCTCCCATAGTAGTGAAAAGTAGGCTTTTCAATAATGCCTACTGTAAGAAAGTACATCAACTTACTGTGTATAATTAAATGGAAAAAATAACAGCAAAACCCTACTACATTATCCTAAATGTACCATGACATAGAATACCTATCACCATCAAATCAATTTTCTTCTCCAAAAAGCTCATAACATCAGCTGTTTCCTTACATTTTACAATACAGAAAAATGAAACGAAAATCTATAAACAATATCTATTATATATTCAATAGATATATTGTTTGCTTTGGTCTATTACTATTTGGTGTATATTACCCCAATCAAATGAAGATATTCTTTAAACATATGAATATAAACACAAGGAGGATTTCAAATCATTTTTGTGTTTTCAATTACATAATCCTATGGTCAACCTGGCTCCAGTATCTCATCCTTCATTTGGCTCCTTAATCACATCCCTCAAGTACAAAACAAGACAAATAATTAGAAAACCCAGGGCAGGTGTGGTGGTACACACCTGTAATATTGGCTACTCAGAAGGCGGAGGCAGGAGGGTCACAAGTTCAAGGTCAGCCTTGACAACTTAGCAAGACCCTGCCTCAAAATTAAAAAATAAAAAAGGGCTGGGGATATAGCTCAGTGGTAGAGGCCTCTTAGGTTTAATTCCCAGTACTGAGAATATACAGTAATAGGGGATTCTAAGCCCAGTCCAGTGCTTGACCCAGATAGGTCTTTCCAAAATAATCAAAAGTAGGAGCTTATTATTTCCATTCAGCAGAATGCTCTCTTATTAGTAGAGTTCAGTTTTAAGTAACAACATATGTAGTACCCTATTTCAGAGTCTTGGAAAAATTAATACTGTTCTACTGTGACTCCAACATATTCTGCTATATAAAAGCTCTACCAAGGATACTCTCCTTCAGAGCCAATTTAAACCTCAGTATATGAGAATAAACAGTTCTTATCATATACCACCTGGATCAAAGTAACCCTTTTTATTTTTTATATTTTAAAATAATTTTATGTTTACTTTGAAGATATATAAAGAGAATAAAATACTCCATTAAAAATTTTATTGGTGCACTGTAATCATACATCTTGATGAAATTCAGGGTGATAGAGGCATACATGCACACAGCACTCATTGAGACCTCCCCCAGTTCCCGCCTTATTCCCTCCTTCCCATGCTCAGCATAGTGACTGACTTTGATAAGTTTGTGTATGTACATCATGTCCATTGAGGTGTTTCCTTCTTCACCCCGTCCCATCTCCCTCAGTTAGATCTCCTTCTTCACTCATCTAAGGTTTCTCCTCCTTTGTCTGGAGTCTCTATGTCCCATTTTCTCCCTAGTTTCCACATATTAGGGAGAACATCCAACTTTTCACTTTTTGTGACTGACTAATCTCACTTAGCATAATGTTCTCCAGTTCTATTCATTTCCCTGCAAATGACACAATTTCGTTCTTCTTTACGGGTGAATAAAATTCCATTGTGTACATATCCCATAGTTTTATAATCCATTCATCTGTTGAAGGACATCTCAGCTGGTTCCATAGTTTGGCGATTGTGAATTGTGCAGCTAAACATAGATATGCATGCATTACTCTAGTAGTTTGGTTTCCACTCTTTTGGGTAGATATCCAGTAGGAGTATAGCTAGATCATATGGTAGGCTCATTCCCATTCTTCTGAGGATCCTCCACACTGTTTTGCAAAGTGGTCGCATTAATTTGCAATCCCACCAATAATGTATTAGAGTTCCTACTTCTCCACATCCTCACCAGCATTTCTGTTGTTGTTTGTGTTTTTAATGATTGCCATTCGAATTGGGGTTAGATGAAATCTCAGTGTAGTTTTGATTTACATCTCTCTGATTGCTAATGATGTTGACCATTTTTTCATACATTTATTGGCCATTTGTATTTCTTCTTTTGTGAAGTGTAAGTTCACTTGCCCATTTTTTGATTGGGTTATTTGGTTTTCTATCGGTGAGTTTCCTGAGTTCTCTGTATATTCTAGATATTAGTCCTCTATCAGAGGAGTAGATGGCAAAAATCTCCCATTCAATAAGATTTGAAACACTGCAAACCCAAATTTTAACTCTACATGGTTTTGGTTTCTATGAATAGACCTGAAATGGGAAATATCCTTTAAATAAAACTACCATAAGTGACGTGGAACTTATCTATCTTGTAAATACTGATTCCAGATTTCACAGGTATCCCTAGTAGGTTCTAATTTACAGCTACTATGATTCTTCTGACCACTGCATAATTAAAACATGATGTAACAACTTTGAAAAATAAATAACTAAAAGAGGTGAAAGGGGAAATTTCCAGATTAAAATTTTTTGTGTGTGTGGTACTGGGTATGGAACCCAGGGGCATTCTACCTCTGAGCTATACCCCCAACCTGATTTTATTCTTTTATGTTGAAACAAGATCTTACTAAGTTGTGGAGAGCCTAAGTTGCTGAAGCTGGCCGCAAACCTGCGATTCTCCTGTCTCAACCTCCCAAGTACTGGGATTACAAGCATGCGCCACCACATCCAGCTCAGATCTTAAAAGACATACCAGCCTTATCTGCATTTTGGTGTAAACTAACAAACTGGAGAAAAAAACATCATGTTTACAAGACAACTAGAAATCTGAACACTATGTATTTGATGCTATTAAGGAATTGGGAATGACCCTGTCTTTTCTGTCATATATGGTGTTACAGTTTGAGTATAAAGGGTCCCCCAAAGACACATGTGTTGAAGGCTTGATCCCCAGTGCAGCAATGTTGAAAGGTGGATTTTTTGGGAAGTGACTGGGATCATGAGTAGATTAACCCATTGATAGCTGAATGGACTATTGGGAAGAAGTGGAAACTGTAGGAGGTAGGACCTAGCTGAAGGAAATACATCACCGGGGGTGTGCCCTGGAAGGGTATTTCTCTACACACACACACACACACACACACACACACACACTGTCTCTCTCTCTCCCCCTTCCCCTCTCCCTCTCTCTCATTTCCTCTCTTCTCTCTTCTCTCCCTCTGCTTCCCAGCTGTCATGAGCTGAGCAGCTTTCCTCTGTCATATCCACCATGATGCCTTGGACCCAGTCAACCATGGACTGAAACTATGAGCCAAAGTAACTCTCTTCTCCTCTACATTGATTTTCTCAGGTATTTGTCACTTGATAAAATATGGTAAGAACATTTTGTTATTGCTTTTATCTCTTTTGCAGATATAATAAAATATTTGAGATATCACCTCATTCCCATTAGAATAGCTATTATCAGAAAGACAAGAAAGAAGAACTGTTGATAAAGGTGTAGAAAAAAGAACCTATTATATCATTGGTAAGAATGTAGATTGGTATAGCCATTACGGAAAACAGTACTAAGGTTCCTAATGAAATTAAAAAGTAGAACTACCACATGACCCAGCAATCTCTCTTCCTAGATATAGACTCAGAAGAGATGGAATCATCACCTTACAAAGGTATCTGCACTCCCATGTTCACAACAGCTATACATAATAGCCTAATTGTGAAAATAACCTCAGTGTCTGTGGACAGATGAATAAACAAAGAAATACACACGCACGCATATTATTCAGCCTTTTTCTTTAAAAAAAAAAGAGATCCTGACATTTGCCAAAACTTGGATGAAACTGAAGGAAATAAGTGAAATAAGCCAGATGCAAAGAAAGAAAACAGGCCAAATATACAGAGAGAATAAAACCTAGTGGGAGGAGGTGGAAGAGGAGGAAATGAGATGTGGTAGGTCAATGGATACAAAGAAGCAGATATGTCCTGGTGGCACATGCCTGTATGCCTGTAATCCATACTTGGTGGGCTGAGACAGGAGGATCACGGGTTCGCAGCCACCCTCAGCAACTTAGCAAAACCCTATTTCCAAATAAAATAGGGCTGGGGGTGTAGCCCGGAGGTAAAAGGCCCCTAGGTTCCATCCCCAGTACCCCCACACACACAGAAGCAGATATACATGATAAACAAGTGAACAAGTCTAGAGACCTAATGCACAAGAGAACTCTAAATAATGAAACTGTAGTGTATTAGGGATTTTAAAAAATAAGTGGATCTTAGCTGTTCTTATCACACATATGCACATGCATACCAAAGGAACCATGTGAGATGATTAATATGTTAATCTGTTTCACTACAGTAACCAATTTACTATCTTATATGTATCCCATAATATGTTGTAAAACTCAAATATACACAATTTGCTTTAAGAAAGAAATAAAAATATTTATGGATAAAATGGTATGATCTCTCGTATTTATTTCAAAATAATATAGGGAGTAAAGGTATAGATGAAAAAAGATTGGGCTTTCCACATGATGTATAATAAAATAAAAATGTAAATATCAGGACTAAGTTTACATATACAAATATGATTTATACTTTGAGAAATAAATCCCCAAAATTTGTGATCTTGTAATAAAAGCAAATTTACATAAATATTGCAACAATCTTACATGGTAATTAAGTTTTTTTAAAAAATAAATTTTATACCCAGGTGTGCTGGTGCACACTTGTAATCCCAGTACTTGGGAGGCTGAGACATGAGGATCGAAGGTTCAAAGCCAGCCTCGGCAACTTAGTGAGGCTCTCAGCAACCCAGTGAGACCCTGTTTCCAAATAAGAAATAAAATAGGGCTGGGGGTGTAGCATGGAGGTAGAATGCCTCTGGGTTCAATTCCCAGTACCAAAAATAAAGAAATAAATAAATTTTAGAGCTGGGCATGGTGACACACACCTGTAATCCCAGTACTTGGGAGGCTGAGGCAGGAGGATCGCAGGTTTGAGGACTGCCTCAGGAAGTAGTAAGACACTCATCAACCTAGCAAGACCCTGTTTCAAAATAAAAGTTAAAAAATAGGGTTGGGGGTGTAACTTGGAGGTAGAATGCCTCTGGGTTCAATGCCCAGTGCCATCAATCAATCAATCAATTTATTTTATAATGTTAACTATAAACACTTTAGTTTCAAAGACAATTCTCAACATCCTTCTAAAATGTATTTAAAAGATAACCCTGTTCTGGCTTCTATTTGGTTTTCAGGGACTTAGAATAGCCTTGTTGTGGAAAATAAATATCATATTCATTTTCTGACCTCTCTTTACAATCAATAAAGAGATGGAACCTAAAAGGATTTAAACCTTCTGAACATCTTTGAAAAATTAAAAATACAATTACAAATGGAATAACAATAAAATATACAACATAAAAGAAGCAAAGAATATACTAAGTAAGTCAAGAACTAGACTGGTTGTCATTTAAAAGGACCTTTTTAATGAAAGTGGAGATTTTAATCCACAGCTATGGATGACGAAAAAACATTCAAGTTTCTGAAAGCAACAGATAAGAGCTTGCAGACAAGTAGGGGATCCTGTACTCTATTTTGCTTCACTGCAAGAAAGCATGATTATCCGAAACCATTTTTAAGCCTTCCTGAGATCAAACGATTAGCAGAAGCTCAAGTAGATCTCTCCCCAGATGCTTTGAAAACAATTAGGAAGGATTGCTTTGCTTCTGGCAGTCAGTACCAGAAATTTAAAGTCTACAATTCTAAAATAACAAAGGTGCCAAGTTATAGTAAGAAAAAAAAAATAGGGACACTGAACTAGTATCTACTCAATAGAATCAGTCATGTGGCTTGATCAGGGTTAGTGGTTAGAAAGCAGAGAAAGTGAAAAAAGAATATTATTTACTGCATTGCATCTCCATCAACAATTGTGTATTAAACATAAAAACTTCTGGGGACCATCTCAGATCTATTGAATCACAGTAACCAGGGGTGGAAGTATTCTTAAATAGTCTGAGAACTACTGCTTCTGGGAATGGGTCCTGTGTTAGCTTTCTGTCACTGTGACAAAATACCCGAGAACAATGAACTTAAAAGGAGTTAAACTTTATTTTGGTTCACAGTTTTACAGACTTCAATCCATGGTTACTTGGTTCTATTGCTTTGGGACTGTGATGACACAGTACTTCATAACAGGAGTAGGTAGTGGATGAAGCCTGTTTATGCCATGGTGGCTGGGGAAAAAAAAGAGGGAGGAAGATGCGGGGCTGGGGTCCTAATATCTTCTTCAAGGGTACACCTCTAATAACTTTTCTTCCACTAGGCCCTAACTTCAAAATATTCTACCACCTCCTTATTAATAAGTGTCACAGGATGTGGACAAAGCGTTCAAACCTTGGGGGTCATTTACAATTGAAGTTATAGCAGGTCTTGTCACCAAAACCTATATAATGATAAGGGGAGAGATGAAATTAGGGGAATTTGTTAGATGTGATGTCCATATATCATCAGTATATCTGAAATAGACATTTACTTCTTTTAGGTTCATTTTGTTGTTATCCATTCTGTAATTGTTGTAAATGCATATCCATCATTAAAACCTACATATCAACTCTTTAAACTCAGCAGGGCGTGGTGATGTATACCTGTAATCCCAGTACTTGGGAGGCTGAGACAGGAGATTGCAGGTTTACAGCCAGCCTCAGCAACTTAGCGAGGCCCTCTGCAACTTAGTGAGACCCTGTTTCTAAATAAAAAATAAAATAGGGCTAGGGGCACAGCTCAAAGGTAGAATGTCCCTGGATTCAATCCCCCGTACCACCAAGAAAAAGAAACAACAAAAACTTTAAACTCTTTAAAAAATGCTAACAGTTTAAAGTCTAATGATCAGTTTAAAATCTTCCAGGAGATAAAATACAAAGAGTACACAAATTACTAATCATTACACTAATGCCTTTTACTGGTAAAGAACCATATACATTTGAAATTATTGTATTTACATTCTCATGTGAAGACAGGAATCTCTATTTTATTTCTTACTGTACTCCTACTGCTGGGCACACAGGGACTGCTTAATAAATAGTCACTGAGTAAATAAATGAGTGAATCTGCTACAACAGCTGCTGGAGTTGGGCAAGGCTGTCTGTTAAAAAGCAAAGTAAAACACATTAAACCAAAAAGTCTTTCAATCATTCTTCCTTGGAAGCAGATGCTGGCCAATCTACTTTTATAGACAGGACTCTACATCAAGCCTCAATTATCTCTTGCTTAGACTATAGCTCACAGCCTCCCAGCTAGTTTCTTTCCCCTTAGCCTCACATTCCTTCAAACCATTGTAAATCCTGCAGCCAAGATATCATCTTATTAAAATATCATTCAAATCAACACACTTCCTTACTCAAAATTAGAAATAATCCACTATTAATCATGAAATTTAATGTTCTCTCAATATTATCCTTATTGTCTTATACTCCATTATTATCCTATGCTTGTTAGGCCAGAGTATAGATTATTGCCAAAATGTACTTTACAATTTCAATTCTTTTTTATGTTATTCCCTCTGCCTATTGCTTTTTCCTCCTCCCTCCTAACAGTCTTCTAAAAGCTCATGTCAAATGTAAACAATCCCTATGAACATGTTCCTAATAATCTGGACATGATGGTCTCTCTCATTTCTCTAAACTTCCACACTTGGTCTTCTGTTGTATCATAGCTTCCCATTGCTAAAACTAGTTCTTTTTCTTTTTCTTTTTTTTTTTTTTTTTTTTTGGTGGTGGTACTGGGGATTGAACCCAGGGGCATTCTACTGCTGAGCTACACCCCAGCCCTATTTTTATTCTTTATTTTGAAATAGGGTCTCACTAAGTTGCAGAAGGCCTTACTAAGTAGCTGAGGCTGGCTGCGAACCTGCGATACTCCTGTCTCAGCCTCCCAAATACTGGGATTACAAGCGTGTGCCACCACGCCTGGCTTGCTAAAGCTAGTTCTATACCTGTTTACCCTCTGCCTATTCATTGGCCCCCTATGATCTAGACTATACCTAGATGATAGGTAAACAGTTAATGATGTACAGGAGCTACACTGTGCTAACAAGGTCATGAGTGCGACTGACACTTCACTGCAAAATGAGACAGATACAAAATGGTGGTAGCATTTAATCTACTTGAAAACAACCAAACTGTCAGACCAAATTCCTCTTAAGGCTACTCTTTTCAGTCTCTATCTTAAGTATTAACTAACACAGCAAAAGCCATTTAGTCCTACCATACACTCTATACTGTGAAGAGAGGAAGGCTGAGTGTGGGTGGGGAGGCAGAAAGCAGATGGGGACTAAAGAAACTGAATTCAGGTGAACTGAAGCAATAGGATGTAAAATACAACACATAGCTAGAGGCTCTGATGTCATGTGATCACAGCTCTACGGCCTACAAATCTAAAAGGAAAAGCCTCAAATGATGAGAGGTCTCAAGAGTACTGGATACACAAAAACAGACTATATAGTGGTCTCTACAAGATTATTATATCCACTGTTGTCAACAGTCTCATCAGATTCCAAAGAAGTTTGTACCAGATAATAACTAGGATGTAATGAGATGCCTTTACATAACCCAAACATACACACATATTCCTTTGCAACATATAGGTGCATACATTTAAAAAAATAGAACAAAGATGCTGCCTATGTAAGTGGAGAAATACCGGATTCTTTCATTGCTGCACATTTTTTATTTTCAGGTCAGAATGTCTTGCTTTCAGCCAAATGGTATCAGCCAAATTAAGGAATAAAGAATAGAAAAAATGACTTCCAATTCATTAAAAATGGATTTTAAAGATAAAATTGTGCAGACCTACAAATTACCTTTTAAAAATATATTTACTAATTCTTTACTTTTGGCAAAATACACGTTTACATAAATTTGCCATCTTAACCATTTTTAAGTGTGTAGTTAAATAAAAAAACAATGAAATTTTTCTACATATCTAGTCAAATAGGAATTAAATGAAAAGATATATGATTTTAAATGATAAGCCTGACTCTGGACAACTTCTAGTTAAGAAAGTGCTAATTTAGGTTTCATTTGATCCACTATTTTACCTTTCATTTAATGGCATTATTACAAACTTATTTTTGTATATTCAATAACTACATTATTTTCTTTTGGCAGCTGAGTAAAACTGTTGAGAAAAAGATTTTGTGTCTATGTCCAAAAGAGCCCTTCATATCACTGATACCTTCCTGAGGGTCCCACATCACACAGGCAGGTATTCATTCTTCACTGAGAGACAGTTTCCTGGTTCTTTATTTTGTTTGAATCTGCAATTCTCAAGTAAGTGGTGATTTTGCCCCTAATGAGTCATTTAGCAATGTCTGAAGACATTGTTGGCTATTAAGACTGGTAAGATGCAGCCTAATACTCTATATGACATAGGCCAGCCCTCCCACCACTCCATCTCTAGTTCCCAATACAGTGATTGGCATGTAGTAGGTTCTCAAAATGTCTATGAATAGATTTACTGCACATATGAGAAAAATGAGGCAAACATTGATCAGACATCTAGTAAACAGCAGTGCTGAGAATCAAATCAAATTTTTCTAACCAAATCTGCATTCATCCATCTTTATCTTCTAGTATCAGTTTGTCAATATTTTTCAAAACACTTTTAAAAGTCCATATCCTTGACTTAGCAATTCCAGTCTTAAAAATTGATCTTAAAAAGTTATCACATAGCTGTATACTGATCATATATAGAGAGATGAATAGACAGATTTTCATCAATCAAGAGACAAATTTTTAGAAGTATTACTCTGCTCAATGGGAAATAAATTATGCTATACATATTCAATAGAATGTTCTTAAAGATAGAAAGGCATAGGTCTATTAATAAGAAAAGGAATTCTGCATAAATTGTTAAATGGCAAAGAAATACAGTACGTTACAAAATAATAGGCGTAACAGGATCCGAAATGAATACATTTATTTCCATGGGAAATCATCAGGAAGGATGAACACCAAGATGTTAGTGATATTTTTCCAGGTGGTGCTATCGGTAATGCTATTTTTTCTTTGTGCGTGTGTGTGTGTGTACACAGTGGGACTGAGGAATGAACCCAGGGGTGTTCTATCGTTGAACTACACTCCCAGCCCTTTTTATTTTGAAACAGCATCTCGCTAAGTTTCTGAGGGCCTTGGTAAGTTGCTGAGGGCCTTGCTAACTTGCCCAGGCTAACCTTGAACCTGTGATCGATCCTCGTATCTCAGTCTTCCAAGTACTGGGATTACAGGCATGAGCCACCACATTTGGCACTTAATATGTATTCTAACTTCTTAAAAATATATCTGGTATGAGTACTATGGGGAGGTAGAAGAGAGAGGCTTTCAAAAACCCACTATTCTACCTATTCTCTTGGAAAAGAATGGAAATCTTATAAATTTACCAAACAGGACAAACTATTTATTTTTACTTAGGAGTACTATTGTAATCTCATCTGTTTCAGAGAGAAAGATCTATTTTTTTAAATGCTTAATAGCTAAAGAAAGATAGGGAGTTGTCAATAGAAACTAGCAATCTATACCACAATAAAACTTGGGCAACAGGGAAGTGGCACTAAACTGCTTTCTGAGCCTAACATGTAGTGATAATGAAACTACTACTTTGTTTAAACATCTACAAAATATTATCAAATTAATCTCCAAGGCTCAGCTTTAAGCTGAAAATGAAATAACTCGAGGAAAATATGAAGACTCTTCCAGAATTCTTAATAAAAATGTTCTACAAAACATCTGTTGTGCTTACTCACCTAAGACCAGGTTATTATGATTTCAACAAAAGCATTAATTATTGGAAATATCTTATTCTCACATGTATTCATGCATCCCATGAAAGTTTTATTTAGCCTAAATTACACTAAGAACTTGGTAGCCACGTAAATGTCTCTGTCAGAGTGCAACAATTTATTTCATTTACAACTGGTTGCTAACTTTTGCATGGTTGTATTGAAATTTTAAGTTCAAAAGATTTGTAATTATATTTGTGCTTTTATTGGTAAACCACTTATATTTATCAAGTAAAAATTATATTTTAACTCTTATTAAGATAAAAGGTTGTTCAAAAGAGTAAACTTGATGGCTGTTTGGTTCATTCTCAAATAGTTTTTAAAAAAATCACTATTCATCTACATCATCTTTTTTTTTTTCTTTGCGGTACTGGGGATGGAACCCAGGGGCATTCTATCTCTGAGCTATACCCCCAGCCCTATTTTTTATTCTTTATTTTGAAACAGGGTCTCACTAGGTTGCAGAGGGGCTCACTGAGTAGCTGAGGCTGGCCATAAACCCAGATCTTCCAGTCTCAGCCTCCCAAGTACTGGGATTACAAGTGTGCATCACCATACCCGGCTCATCTACATCATCTTCTTAAAGGGTTAAACACTTGTTATGCCTTAAGATAAACCAATTTATCAAAGTAGGAGCCTTTCCTTCCTCACAGAATTATACCTTCTCTACTACCTTCCTGGAATTTTTTATTAATCTTTGATATATACTTTGTGAATTTACTTTTCTTTCATAACATTCAAGAAGCTAGTGGCAAATATCTGCACAGAAAACTGTTTTTATATTAAAAAATTAGAACACATACTTTGGGGACTACATGCCATTGTGAGACATCTGTTTTAAAGTAAGTATTCCACCACAACATATACAAGAAACTAAGAGTACACACACATATACACATACCACACACAAATACAGAAATAGCCTATATCAGGAATAACCGAATACCTTTTCTCTTAAATTAGACTTTGTGGTTTAACAGGGGAAAAACAGATTAAACAGAGCAGCAGCTAAGGTGGATGAAACACCAGTATGAAACAGGAAGAACTCACTAAGTAAAATCCAACTGTTCAGAGTTCTGAAAGCCATCTTTAAGGATACATTCAGGACATCTGTCCCTATGATCAGTAGGTGGAACAAACCATTCTAAATCTAAAGCTATTTACTGCAAGAAGGGTCCCTAGAGATCATCAAAGCAAATTTCATTTAAAAAATAAAGAAGCTTCAGATAATTAAAAGTGATTTTGCCAAGGAGACACAGAACCACAGATAAGAGGCTAGAGCCTAGTTTCTCTCTGACCCTGCTTCTTTCAAGACTGCAACCACTTCTCATTTTGGGGGAGGTAGAAAGGGGAGTGTCTTAACAAACTTGGATGCCACTTTATGTAAATAAAGTTTTACAATCTGACCTTTAACAGAAAAAAGCTTGCTGATTCCTACATTAAAGATTATTTAACATATGAAAAGGAATTTCAGAACTTAATGTAAAATAATTATACATAATGGACTATAATAAACACTAATATAACCAGAAACAGAAATTACAATCGCCTTAAAAGGTTTTAACTTTCCCCCCAGTAAGGAATTGATTGCTTTCCCATTTTCCATGTTTTGATATGCACACCTTAAAAAAAAGGTATAAAGTGTAGAACCCCCCAATAGAGAAATTAAGATCTACATATCTAAATTGAAAGAGAACTCACATAACATTGCATTAAGAGAGTACTAGCTGGGCATGGTGGCGCACGCTTGTAATCCCAGTACTTGGGAGGCTGAGACAGGAAGATAGCACGTTCGCAGCCAGCCTCAGCTACTTAGTGAGGCCCTCTGCAACTTAGTGAGACCCTGTTTCAAAATAAAGAATAAAAAATGGGCTGGGGGTGTAGCTCGGAGGTAGAAGGCCCCTGGATTCAACCCCCAGATCTGGGAAAAAAGCAACAACAAAAAAGAGAGTACTCATCTACATGAACAGATTCATAGATCATTGGTTACTTTAGACATATCCTACTAGATAAATCTTAGTATATTATATGACAGAATATTTTAGGAAAAAAATTAAATATATACACAATTTTCTACCAGTAAATCTAAACCACAAAGGAGAAATATCTATTCAAATATTAAAAGCATCATTAGCAATCAGGGAGATACAAATCAAAACTACACTGAGATTCTATCTAACCCCAATTAGAATGGCAATCATCAAGAAGTCAAACAACAATAACTGTTGGCTAGGAATTCTTTTACACTGTTGGTGGAATTGCAAATTAATACAGCCCCTATAGAGATTAGTGTGGAGATTCCTCAGAAAATTAGGAATGGATCCACCATATGATCCAGCTATATCACTCATGGGTATCTTTCTAAAGGGACTGAAATCATAGTAACATATGCATACCCATGTTCATAGCAGCACGATTCACAATAGCCAAATTATGGAACCAACCTACGTGTCCATCAACAGATGAATGGATTACAAAATTATGAGATATACACACAATGGAATTCTACTCAGTAATAAAGAAGAACAAAATTATGTCATTTGCAGGAAAGGGGGTGTATCTGCAGAACATTACATTAAGTGAGATTAGCCAGTCACAGAAAGTGAAGGGTCATATGTTTTCTCTCATATGTGGAAGCTAGGGAATAATTAGGATACCAGAGGGACTTCAGATAATGGAGGAGAAACTGCAGTGGAGCCAGGGAAGTGGCCCAGGCAGGGGTGGGGGGGGATCAATGAAGGAATCACTTCCATTGCCATTTTGTACGTATGTGAGAACATCAATGTCAATCTCAATACCTTGTATGGGGAAGGGAGGGAATCGGAAGGGAGCTGGGGGGAAAGCCCACCAAGTGCTGTGAGCATGTATGTCACTATCACTAACTACATTATAATGTGAAACTATAATGCGTTAATAAAAGCATTTTTTAAAAGCATCTGCCTTATTAATTACTTGATTCATTAAATTTTTAGATTTTAGCTGGGCGTGGTGGTGCACGCTTGTAATCCCAGTACTTGGGAGGCTGAGACCAGAGGATCCGGGTTCATGGCCAGCCTCAGATACTTGGTGACGCCCTCCACAACTTAATGAAATCCTGCTTCAAAATAAAGAATAAAAAATAGGGCTGGGGTGGAGCTCAGAGGTAGAATACCCCTGGGTTCAATCCCCAGTACCACACACACAAATAAAAAATTTTTTTAGATTTTATTTTTCTCCCAGCACAGTAGATAAAGCTGGTTCCTGCTTACCCAATGAGTAAGAGATGCTGGCACACCACAAAAATGTAAACCTCAATGAGACTTAAAAAAAAAAAAACTACAGATATAACCAGGCGTGGTGGCATACTCCTGTAATCCTAGTACTTGGGTGGCTGAGACAGGAGGATCGCAGGTTCAAGGTCAGCCTCAGCTAGCAGTGAGACTCTCATCAACCTAGTGAGACCCTGTTTCAAAATAAAAATAAAGCCGGGCGTGGTGGCGCATGCTTGTAATCCCAGTACTTGGGAGGCTGAGACTGGAGGATCCAAGTTCGCAGCCAGCCCTCAGCTACTTAGTGAGGCCCTCCGCAACTTAGTGAGACCCGGTTTCAAAATAAAGAATAAAAAATAGGGCTGGGGATGTAGCTCGGTGGTAGAATGCCCCTGGGTTCGATCCCAGTACCGCAAAAAAAATAAATAAAAATAAAAAATAAAAATAAAATAGGGCTAGGGGTATAGTTCAGAGGTAGAATGGCCCTGGGTTCAATCCCCAGTACCGCAAAAAAATAAAACCAAGCTATGAACAGTGGCAGCGCATACCTGTTATCACATCTACTTAGGAGGCTGAGGAAGGGAGATCACAAATTCGAGCCCAGATTGGGCAACTTAGCTAGACACTGTCTCAAGAATTTAAAAAGGGGTTAGGAATGTAGCTCAGTCGTAGAGTGCCTGCCAAGCACATGTAAGGCCCTGGGGTCAATCCCCAGTAACACAAAAAAGAATAAAAAGTACATTTCACAAAAATAGTAGCCACTCCAAGAAAATAGCTTTATTTATAGAAGAAAGAAGTTGCTAACTAGAAACTAATAAAATTATTAATTCACTAGGTAGGATAGTATGGAATGGGGTTTTATATAAACAGAGTTCATTTTTAGGGAAACCTGTATAGCTTATTATAAAATGATGTAGAATATACAACAGGACTAAATATTGAAACAAATAAGGAACCTGAAGACTTACATGTCAAATCAAAATATATGACACACACACTCACACACACACATACATGGGACTTAGGACTTGAAAATCAGAAAACAAGGGTTCAAATCCCTGAGCTGCCATCAATTGCTAAAACTAAGAAATTACTTCTGAGTGACGGGATCCTTCTAAGATTTAGTTTACTTCTTTATAAAGTAAGGAATTTGGACAAGAGTAGTAAAGTTCTCCCAATCCCCAAATTAATATATTTTAAGTAACTATTCATATGTGTCAAGAACCATACTAATGGGGATGAAAGGTATGGCACAGTGGTAGAGCATGTGCTTAACATGCATAAGGACTGGGTTCAATCCCCAGCACCAAAAAGAGGGAGGGAGGAGTATACAAATGGCTCTAATTACTTATAGAAATAAGTGGAACTTCGAGAAAGGAATAATAAATAAATAAATAAATAAATAAATAATAAATAAATAAATAAATCCCTATCAAGCATTCTTCTTTTAAACACACGAGAAGATTTGAGATAGAGTTTATTTTTTGTCTTTAAAAAATAAATAAAAGCCCTTACTTTTCCAACCCAGACTCCATAAATTCTCCAACTAAACTAAGTGACATTAGTTAAATCATCTATTGTATTTGAATATTAGTTCCCTACTCTATAAAATGGAATGACAACAATCTTGTAGTTTTTGTGAGGAATAAAGAAAATACATACAGGTAAAAGGTTGAAAGCTTTCTCTTTGAGGTCAGGAATATAACATATGATGGCTCTATCACCAACTCATAAACCAGAAAAATAGTGACAAAATTACCATAATTAGGCATGAAAACTATTCTCTATATGTATGCATATTTGTATAGACCACTATAAATCAATAAGGAAAAGGAAGCCCATACAACAGAAAAATAGGAAAAACACTGAACCAAGAGGAAATGCATATTGACAATAAACATATGAAAAGGTACTGAGCCTCACCCCCACCCCCCCACAAAGTGGTACTGGGATTGAATCCAGGGGCACTCTACCAGTGAGCTACACCTTTTGCCGTTTTTTTTTTTTTTAAATAGGGTCTCATGAAGTTGCCCAGTCTGGCCTAGAACATGTATCCTCCTGCTTCAGCCTCACAAGTACTGGGATTACAGGCATGTACCACTGTGCTCAACTGAACCTCATTTTCAATCAAGGAAACTGACAGTAAAAACATAATGAGATACCATTATACACGCACTAGGCTGCAAATACTAAAATCCCTGATAATACTATATGTTGTAGAGAATGTGGAGTTACTTTGATAGTAAGAATATCTTGGTAAACACTTTGTAAAATAGTTTGATATTGTCCAATAAAGTTCAAGATACACACACTTTATGACCCAGAAATTCTACTCCTAAGTACACCACAAAGAAATACATGCTTAGATGCACATACAAAAGTGTTCATTGCAGTACTACTTGTAATAGTTAAAACCTGTATATAATCCAAATGTTCAACAGTGGAATGGATAAATTGAGGAACAGATATATAGAATGCTACAAAACAACACAGATAAACTGTAACTATATATAATATGACTGACTCTTACAAAGTGTGGACTAAAAGAAACAAAATATAAAAGGACATTTGTAGTACCATTTTAATCATAATAGAGAAAAATCAAACCATATTGTTTAGAGATAAATGCAGAGATGATAAAGCTATTTTTAAGACCTAATGAGGGATGTAGCTCAGTGGTACAGTGCTTACCTAGCATGTGTGAGGCCCTGAGTTCAATCTCCAATGCCACAGGGGGTGGGGTGGGGGATAGGATACAATGAAATGGTTATCTCTTGCAGGGAAATGGTTTTTATTTGGGAAGGGTCATGGGAGAAGTTGCAATTTCTGGAGTGCTGGCTTTGTTCTACTTCCTGACTTGGGTGATGGTACGTGGTCAATAATTTTACATATAGATTGTGTATATACAATTATACATGTAAATTGTATATCCGGTATAGTTCCTGGCAGAGACTGCCAATAAAGCCAACCAATACTTAATGATGAAGATATTAATCTGACTACTATGATTATTTTATACTATTTTGATCACTATTATGCTAATTTTTCCTTTATGGATTATTTATGCCTCCTGCAAATATCAGCTTAGGGAGAACATAAAGAAAAATGCCTATCTGTGCATTAAAGCGTCTTTATTTGTGCTATTTTTCTTCAAGTTTCTCCACTGTGATACTTTTAAATGTATGTTCTTTCTTACTGGCACTTCTTTTTTGCACTATTTTGATTACAAAATTCTGACAGGAACTAAAGGTTTTTGCCTTTAGTTCACTTTTTCACTCAGCAAAGCCAGGAGTCCTGAATCTCTGCAAGCTTAGGGAAGAGGAACAAATGAGATATGAACTGGGTTTAATACAAACTCCAGACTGAAGGGAAACAGTAAGAGAGAAGTGATAAGATTCCTCTTCTCAACATCTTGGGACAGAGACCACATTTCAAGGTGACTGCTGTGGCCCATTTTTACAACAAACAACAGAAGGCAATTATTTATGTATAAGGCTACAAAATATATTAGGTCAAGCATCAAGTGCTTGCTATATTTTAGTGGTGAAATCTTTTTTTTTAAGGGAGAAAACAAATTTACAACTTACCAAGTATAACAATAAGGCATTATGTAAACTATTCTGAAATTTACAATTTTTAGAAACAAAAGATAAAACCTACTAGGGATTTGAAATTCTTTTGTAAATAGATATTAAAATATTTAGCACCTAAATTTAATGAAAGTTACTTAATTCAATAAGCTATCACTAAAACAATGATAGTGATAGTCAAACTAACTTTAACTGAAAAGAATAGTATATATATAACTCAATAAAGCTGATTTTTAAAAAACTTTAACTACTAAAATTAAGGATGCTGCTTTTACTGACAATTCTCTGTCCATACTTCTAGGCTTATATGATGAAATGCGTTCAAAGGGGCCGGGTGTGGTGGCGCATGCTTGTAATCCCAGTACTTGGAAAGCGGAGACCAGTGGATCCGGACTCACAGCCAGCCTCAGCTACTTAGTGAGGCCCTCCGCAACTTTGTGAGACCCGGTTTCAAAATAAAGTATAAAAAATAGGGTTGGGGGTGTAGCTCGGAGGTAAAACGCCCCTGAGTTCAACCCCGGTACCGCAAAAAAAAAAAGAAATGCGTTCAAAGACAATCACCATAATTGTATAACCAATCCCTTTACCACAATATGATATTCTCCTTACCTCTAGCTTGCCTATCACCTCTATCCTACCTATTACTGCCAGAATACCCTTCCGAATTAGATGTATCACCTGTTTTAGAAACTCAAGTGCTGCCACAGCCTTCCCTCCAAAAAAAAAATAAAATAAACATCTACAATTTGAGTTCTGTCTACCATTCTGACCTTTTTTTTCACTACTTCTTACACATAGACATATGTCCTTTTTCAATCACACTATTTCTCTAAACATACTTCATTTCTAGTTTCTACACCTATCTTCAGTCTGCTCTCTCAAACTAACGTACTTCTGCCTTCCACCTTAATCCTACCTACTCAAGATCTAGCACAAATGTTAAAAAGCATGGAGTCTTTTCTAAAGACCCTGTTAGGTATGATCTCTTCATTTTCTAAATTGTCATTTGAATCTGATTGTATGAAAGCTAAAAACACCCTTCTGGAGCTGGGTACAGTGGTGCACACCTGTAATCCCAGCCTACTCAGAAGCCTGAAGCAGGAGGATCACAATTTCAAGGCCAGCCTGGCCAACTTAGCAAGACCTCATCTCAAAAACAGAAACAACAGAAAAAAACCATTCTCTATGTCATTCATAAGAGAATACCTGTCCTTGAGGAATTCAGATGATATACAGCCACATTTCATTAATGACTAAAAAATCACATAAGCTAGAAGAATATGCTTACCATGCAATATTTACTCAACAATTGCTTACTGAAAGAATGCTAAACTTGTATATCATAAATACCCACAAGGTCATTAACATAAAAAGGAATTTTACCTTTTCAGTTGTTAGTGGTTTTGCAGACTTTTCTGGCTCCTTTTCTCTCTTTTTCTCTTCCTTCTTTTTTTCCTTTTCTTTCTAAAACATAGCCCAAAGTATTCATGTTTACTTTTTTACACAGGCAAATTTTAATTCGTGTATGCTTTATTAGTTTGAATCATCATTTGAGAAACGTAGAAATATTCCATGCTTACAATGTCCAGGTGCTACTGAAATATAAAACTGAACATAGCAAATGCATATTCTCATTGAGGTTACATGTTGATGACAAAAAACAGAGTACATATCAAAAAATTATGATAGAAGTGACACAATTTAGAATTTCTTTGTTATTTTAGGGCTTCTTTTGTACTTATTTTAAACAAACATGAATTCCATTAAGCAATTTATCACTAAATCCTTTCACGAGGTTACGCAACCATGATGTCGGACTTTGAAAAAGAAGAAAAAGTAAACTAACCGATAGAACAAACTTCCTTATCACATAGGTGAAGACCAATTATAATAAGTAAACATGGGGTAAAAGTATAAAATCACATTAATTTAAAAAATCACAAAATGTATTCAGGCATCATTATAGTTTTATGTTATTTATTTTTTATTTTAATTTTTATTTTTTTTTTTGGAACTGGGGATTGAACGCAGGGGCATTCTAACTCCGAGCTACACCCCCAACACTATTTTTATTATTTTTTATTTTGAAACAGGATCTCACTAACTTGGGAAGGGCCTCCCAAAGTTGCTGAGGGTGGCTGCGAAACTGTGATCCTCCTGTCTCAGCCTCACAAGAACTAGGATTACAAGCATGTGCCACCAGGCCCGGATAGTTTCATGGTTTTTTAAATATGGCAAATATGTTATGTGAAAAAAATATGCTAAAGACAGTGCATGGGGACCAGAGCCAACTGACTGGTGTAAGGCAACTGAGGTCAACTATGTTGGTATGTTTACAATTTGCATTTCTGGAACAGATGAGATAGGAGATTATATTAAAAAATGACAATAAAGCTGGGTGTGGTGGTTTATGGCTATAATCTCAGTACTTGGAGGATGAGAAAGGAGGATCACAGGTTCACAGTCAGCATCAGCAACTTAATGAGACGCTATTTCAAAACTTAAAAAATAGAGATGCGATCCAAGATGGCGACTAAGGGAGACACCACATTACAGCCTCTCTGAGACTTGGGTCTCAATTGCAATGAAAGCAACTTCTCAACAGGAGAAGAAAAGCAACAAAAACATGAACTAAACAGCGAAAAATTTGAAATGTGACACAATCAAAGCCAGAAGACAAAACAGAGGAAAGTAAAAAGCTCCAAGCGCCTTACCTAAGCAAAACCGGCAGCGCCATCTTGGCCGGACTGCGCCAGCCGCGTGGCGTCCACACGATGCCAGTAGAGAACCCAGAGGCCTGTTGTAAGTACAACTGTTGATCAGCAGACGCGAAAACAAGTAGCGGCTCAATCCACACTCAAAAGACACCAAACAGAGAGAAGCCAGGGACTCGTGGGAAGTTCAGCAGCTGCAGGTCAGCAGAGACAAAAGCAAGCAGCGGCTCCTCCACAATTGAGAGACCAAACGACAGCGGCGACAGCGGCTGCAGCGGCTGTAGTGGTGCCATCTCGGCAGGACTTTACCGGCGGCCACCAGCCTTGTGGCTTCCACACAAACCAACGGAGACACCAGCGACCTGCTGTGAATCCAGCAGCAGCAGAATAGTAGCAGAGAAGCCGAGCAGCGACTCGCTCCACACGCGACATGGACCCGAACTGCTGTGTCGGCAGAAGCGGCAACAGCGCCATCTTGGTCAAACCGCACCAACGGCTACTGGCGTTGCGGCTTTTGCAGACCATCAACAAAGCCAGGGAGCTCTTCTAAAACCAGCACTGCAGAGCAGCAGCGACAAAAGCGAGCAGCAGTTCGATTCACACTCGGCAGAGTCCCCAGGATCCGGAGGCCTGACCAGAACCTGCGGCAGCGGCTGAGCCCATCCCCCACCCCTGAGAATAAGAGCAGCGCTCAATGAGACCGTAAGTCAATGAGCCGCCCCAGGGGGAGACCACCCAGTGCGGCCACAGGGACTCACGGGGTTTGAGACAGTGCAGATTGCCCTGGCGGAGGCGGGAGTGGGGTCTGCTGTGGGACATAGTAGACGCGTGGATAAGCAGACAATCCCCGGTGACATTTGGGTGGGACAGACTTGCAATCCGGGGGTCGCAGCACAGTTATAGAGTCCCCGAGGACAGCCACAGAACATACAGCTGTGGTAACTGGGGAAAATTGGACCAAACCAACCCTCTCTGTGGAAACGTGGAGTTCTGTGTTTACACAGAATCGGGGCAAAGTGACAACCACTGCTTCTATAGGCAAAGAGAGACACAAGCCCAGGGCCCCCCACTGGTGCCTTCTACCATAGGTGTAGACAGAGCGAGGCACAGGGAAAGACCAAGTGGAGACCGTGGAGACCCACGCT
>PVJS01030305.1:8739-24290 GCA_004027185.1 Glis glis | reverse complement strand
AAAAAAAAAAAAAAAAAAAAAAAAAAAAAAAAAAAAAAAAAAAAAAAAGGCGAGCATGGTGGAGCACACATGTGATCCTAGTTCTTGAGAGGCTGAGACAGGAGGATTGCAGGTTTGAGGACAGCCTCAGCAAGTAGTGAGATTCTCATCAACCTATTGAGACCCTACTTCAAAATAAAAATAAAAATAGGGTTGGGCGTGATGGCGCACGCTTGTAATCCCAGTACTCTGGGAGGCGGAGACCAGAGGATCCGGGTTCGCAGCCAGCCTCAGCTCTCTCTGTCTCTCTCTCTCCCTGTTTCTCTCTCTCTCTCTCTCTCTCCTTAGTGAGGCCCTCCGCAACTTTGTGAGACCTGGTTTCAAAATAAAGTATAAAAAATAGGGCCGGGGGCGTAGCCCGGAGGTAGAACGCCCCTGCGTTCAATCCCCGGTACCGCAAAAAAATAAAAAAATTAAAAAAAAATAAAAATAGGGCTGGGGGTGTAACTCAGAGGAGAATGCACCTGGGCTCAATCCCCAGTACCACACAAAAAGGGGGAGGGGAATGGGGATAACAGTCCCTGTGCCATTGGGTTGTTATGAGGATTAACTGAATTAAAACACATATATTGAGTGCGCAGAGGTGACCTGGCACATCTGCTCGCCCTGCTGACGATTATTATTCTGTACATCACTGATGGAAGACTCTCAACCCACGTGGAGCTGGAAAGAACTCTACTTGCATGAGAGTACTGTTTAATAAAAGCCCATGAACATGGGAGAGCCGCAGAATCTGCCTTTGAAGGCCTGGAGACGCTCAGACGTGCCACGTGGCAGGGACTAGAGCAGCAGCTTCTTGAGGCAGGTGGTCTCTCTCCTAGTGTGGCTACAGGTGTCCAAAGACAGTAATGCACCTGCTGGTTTCGGCAAAATCAGACACTTTACTTAGAGGTTCAAGCACGGTTAAGAGCTGAGGCAGCACGTCCGCTCGCACTCATGAGCGCACTGTCAGCGAGCACACAGGAAGAGACGGCCAGTCCTGACGAGACAAGAGGGTTTCACCCCGGTTAGCTTGCAAATCTGTGATGGCCAGCTGTGGGGCCCGGTGTCTTACCGAAGCTGAGGCCCATGAACTCCTCTCCCGCCAGCGTGTGGCCCTTCAGGCTCCCTTCTCTTTCGCGCCCAGACCCAGACAGGTAGCGGGTCTTCACCCCCGTTCCTATTAGCTGAGCAAGCTCCAGTTGGCTGATGCACTTCAAGATCTAAGGAAAAGGCAGAGAGAAGAATGAGTTCCCGTTTTACAGGTTAAAAAAGGAGGGCACTCCAATCTTAGTCATCAGAGTTTTCTGTACAACAAATGTCCTTTCACAGGGAGAAGACAATCGGAGGGTCTCAGGGTGGCTTCCCTAAAGGACAGTACAACTGGCCAAGCAGTAGCAAGAGTCCTGGCCACACAGCCATACAAGTATAGGTCTTAAAGACAGGCTACTATACCCTGTTTTGTTTGTTTGTTTGTTTGTTTGTTTGTTTTTTGACAAACTATTAAAGAGGAGAGAGTAGCCAGGTGTAATGGTGCACACCTGTAATCCCAGTACTTGGGAGGCTGAGACAGAAGGATCACAGGTTCGAGGACAGCCTCAGCAAGTAGTATGACTCTCATCAACCTAGCTCAGAGGTAGAACCTGGGTTCAATCTCCAGTACCACACAAAAAAATTACCACAAAAAAAGAAGAAGGAAAGAAAAGGAGAGAGTACTAAGCAAAAGAAAGGGAAAAGTTAGAGTCGGGTGTGGTGGCACATGCCTATTATCCCAGTATTTGGGAAGCTGAGACAGGAGAATCGTAGGTTCAAAGCCAGCCTCAGCAACTTAGTGAGGCTGTCAGCAACTTAGACCTTGTTTCCAAATAAAAAATAAAATAGGGCTGGGGGTGTAGCTCAGAGGTAGAAGGCCCCTGGGTTCCATCCCCAGCACCACACACACACACAAGGAGGAGCTGGTATAATGGAATTATGCCACATAGATGTGCATGCAGACTTAGTACGTGCTCAATAAAGAGAAAAGTGTTCAACTGGAGCAGGAATTCTTCCCATCAGTACCACTCAATTCATGTAGCCTGACCTAGCCCCCGCCCCAACACCCCAACACCCCACACCCCTCTGTCCACACCGCCCTCAGACACGACACACCACACCAGCCTCACTAGCCCCCATGTTACTTTATCCTGCCACATCTGGTCCCACCCCAGGGCCTTTGCTCTTGCTATTCCTCATGCCTGGAATGCTGCTTCCCCCAGTTTCCTCCTTCAATTCCTAGACCAGACATGTGTTTCCCCCAGTAGCTTCTCTGATTCTCCTGATCATACTCCCCATTACCGCCCCCTAGTCACGTCGTTAAAACTTTTTCCTTAGCACTCACCACGTTGTGGCATATGACACTTATTTACTGATTCGCCCTCTGCCTTGAGTGTCAGGAGGACAGTAACTCTGTCTCCATGGCTGACTTTCAGATTCACGAGGTAGTTAGGCTGACTTCAGGACAAACGGAATGGACCGAGAGGCACACTGAGGGAGGCTGGGAGTCGCCCCAGCTGAGGAAGGGAGACACACACCTCGTGCCAGGAGCTCCCCAGGTAGTTGCCATCGGTGTGCGCCACCGTGATGAGCGTCTTTATGGTGTCGATGTTCTTCTGCTTCATTTCGGTGATGCTGGAGCTGGCCGTCAGCAGGGAGAAGCGAGCCAGGGCCTGAACGTAGGCGTCTCGTTCCAGCTGAAACAGAAGCCCGAGAGCTAACACCAATCTCACCACAGCGTGACCATCTGCACGCCCGTGGGGCTGGTGCACTGGCCTCTCTGGGAGCCGTGCATGCACACGGCAGGCGTTCTTTTTTGTGTGTGTGTGTGGTACTGGGGATTGAACACAGAAGCACTCTACCTTCGAGCTACCCCCAGCCTGACTTTATTTTTTCTTATTTGGAAATAGGGTCTCACTAAATTGATGAGTCTCACTACTTGCTGAGGCTGTCCTCGAATCTGCGATCCTCCTGTCTCAGCCTCCCGAGTACTGGGATTACAAGCGTGCGCCACCATGCCCGGCTACACAGCAGGCTTTCTGCATGTCAGCACAGTCATTCCACGATGGTGTCCTCTGCTACTGGAACACACCTCTGGTTTGCAAGCTAGCTCTCTTCTTCCAAGTGAACTCCATCACACTCATCTGTCCCATGTTCCAAGAGCTCTGCTGATGCATGTCATTAAAGTCTAGTATCTATGGCAATCCTGTGAGGTAGCTTTATTTTCTCAAGTTTACAAGTGAGAAAATAAATTAGCTGGGCCATTTTGACATGGCCAGAGAAGCACAAGGTGTCTGAATCCATGATTACCTGACTTCAAAGTCTGTGGTCTTGGCAAATAACAAAATGTCTAACTGTGAGATGAATGGGAACAGAAGACTGATTTTTTCAAGATAAAAGGATGCAAATTCTTATTGACTTAGAAAGCAGGGCACAGGATAGACAACTACCTTCTGCTTTCATAAAAGTTTGAAAATTATATTTTTTATCTTTTTAAGATTCAAAAAAGGTTTATAGACATATTGATTCTGCATTCAACTATTATTTTCCCAGAGAAGAACATGAAATTATAATAACAATAGATTTTAAAAGGAGAAAACAATTTGGAGTGGGTGCTGGGGATTGAACCCAGGGCCCTGTGCATGCTAATCATGAGTTCTACCACTGAGCTACACCCCCAGTCAGAAAAAACAGTATGTTAAACACCAAGGCAGATGGACAGAAAGGCTGTTTCTTCAAGTCCTATCAAGTGGGTTGGACCCTTCTTATCCTTAAGAAAGGTTTTAATCTAATCCTCCAATATTTTCCCCTAACATGGCCACTGCTGTGCCAAAGCTATGAGTTCTTCTCATTGGAAACAAGTCAGCAGTTTGCTGAGACTTTGTCAACTAGAAATTTCTTTTTTTTTTTTTTTGGCAGTTCCGGGGATTGAACCCAGGGGCATTCTACCTCTAAGCTACACCCCCAGCCCTATTTTTTATTCTTTATTTTGAAACAGGGTCTCACTAAGTTGTGGAGGCCTCACTAAGTAGCTGAGGCTGGCCGCGAATCCGGATCCTCCGGTCTCAGCCTCCCAAGTACTGGGATTACAAGCGTGCGCCACCACGCCCGGCTTGTCAACTAGAAATTTCTGATAGCTTGTAACCAAATGGAACAAATTTCCATTCTCCAAACGTGCTTCCAAATGTAAAAGCACACAGCCCAGGGACGTCTCTGGAGCCTTGCTCCCTCACACTCACCTGCATCCCAAAGATGCAGGCAATTCGGATTGCGCACCGGATTCCTTCCAAGCACAGGGAGGCCACTTCAGTGTCGTCACAGTTCTGCAGTCCAATGCTGTAGGCTGCCAGCAGTGGCGTCCACACCAACTACCAGAGAAGGCAGGGCTCAACAACGTGTAGAACTTCAGTGTGAAAAGCGCACTCAGAGGACACATTGTTAATTAGGGGAAGGGCCAGGATGTCAAATTCACTGCTATTTTTATGTCAGTGTATTCCACTCACAAAATAAGACAGTTCCTCCTAAGCCATGGTTAAGGCTATTGCTGTAGATATGCCATTTACTACACAGACAATCCAAAAGGCCAACCATGGCTGGCGCGTCTCTACTGCATCAACCCATGTACATGGCAGACATCACCAATCAATCCAAGATCCCATTCATAGCTGAATCTATATGGGGCCCGAGAATCCCTGTTTACACAGCACACCAATCAGCCATTACCAATCATGCAAAATAAAACCTTACTTAGGTAGTGTATGTCCTATAAACTTAGTTTACCGAAAGGTTCCTAATTCAAGAGAGGTAGATTTTAGTTTTCTCCCAACTTACTTGTGAATTCCTTGTAAGTAAAGGTCACAAAAATCTAGAATCAATCACCTAAAAGGACAGTGACAGGTACTACAAAAATATCTTAGAGAAAAATGATATGCTATGTATAGAGAATATATATCTTTTTGGTGTTTTATTATTTATTTATTTATTTATTTACTTATTTATTTGCAGTACTAGGGATTGAACCCAGGGGCATTCTACCTCTGAGCTCCACCCCCAGCCCTATTTTTTATTCTTTATTTTGAAACAGGGTCTCACTAAGTTGCGGAGGGCCTAAGTAGCTGAGGCTGGCCGCGAACCCGGATCCTCCTGTCTCAGCCTCCCAAGTACTGGGATTACAAGCGTGGGCCACCACACCCGGCTTGGTGTTTTAAAATAGAGACTTAAGCTACTATCTTTTCTTCTACCTAACCTCATCTGATAAACTAATCTCGAGGCCACTGAGGTGACATGCCCCAATAAAACTGTTCTTTTATCTCTAGCCTGAATAATTATTAATTCATTCAGCACCCCCACCCCCGCCCCGCAACCCTGTATTTGTCTTCATTTTACAGACGATGGGCAGAGAGGGTAAGTAGCTTGATCACGGTCACACAGCTACAAAGTGGCAAAACCAGGATTCGAACCCAGACATTCTGACGACAGAATCTACAACTGGAGCTGGTGCTTCCCCAGCATCACCGAAGGACACTCAGGAAGAACTTGCTTTAGTTACTGTTCAGACAGAAGCACCCAGACCGGGCCGTGCGGGTTACCTTCCAGTTGGCCAACTCCAGAATCAGGCCCATCGCAGAATCCCCTAGCCTCTCCGGATACTCACTTTGAACATTGGCCGGACGTGGTCCAAGTGGGTGGCACTAGTGAACGGGGCTTTGGCGTGGCTCACGGCCTCCATCAGAGCTTTGGCTGTTTTCGCCATCTGTTCCATCTCCAGGTTATAGAGCAGCCGCCGCTGCTTTTCACTGGCCACGTCTGCAAAGAAGCATGAGCATCAGGGCAGCTGCACACACGCGGGGCTGGCCATGGGCCAGGGACTGCGTCGAGGGTCACAGCAATCAACGTGCAGATCCGCCTGATCCTCTCATGAGCCTTACAAATGTTACCACCGTTTTACAGATGGGGAAAATGAGGCAAAGAGGTTAAGTGACTGGTTCAGGGTCACACAGAAAACAGGTAGTAGAGCTGAGACCTGATCCGACAGTGCGGCTCTAGAGCCTGCACTCAGAACCACTGTGCTGCGCTGCCTTTCAAACAAAGAAGTTGACAGCTTCCCGGGGACCCTGACTAACAGAATTCTAATCAAGGTTGGCACAATCACCAGTGGAATTAAAGCACAGTTTTAAGGAACATTTTTTTGGGGTAATTTAGCTCCCAGATTACTTATTTTAAATTCCCTCTTGTTTCTAATCACCAACCTAGCAAGAGAGTGATATTATGAAAGAACCAACATAATCATAATAATTAATTTAATCACATCTCCTATTCAGATATCTAGATATGCAAATGAAATTTATCTCGGGCGTACTTAATCATGCATCCTGATACACTTGAGAGTTGGAGTTAATAGAAATGATCTGCCATTAGACCTTACTTGGCTTTGTAGATTTGGGGGCGATTGTGTGCTCTTTTGTTTCTTTCATTGCAATTTTCTTGCCTTCTATCTCTTCATAGATGCTGGAGAGATATTCTTCAGGTAGATCTTTACTATCATTGATACCCCGATTCATTTTAATATACTGCTCTTTTGTCATTTTATTTTTTACCTGAAATTTAAAAATATTTAAAAAGCATTTAAAAGACATCCAATTGCCCAAACAGAGCTACTCGTTCGGCTACTGCAGTGTCTGTATCAGAGAACGTGTTACCTGAGGACTGTGCAAATCTGTAGTGAGCATGATGATGGAATATGCTAGGACGTACGCGGTGTCAGCACTAGCAAACAGAGTTTGCCTGCAAGAAAGATGCCAAACGTAAAGAACATTCGCGGTGACGAGGTTGAGAAGGCACAGTGCTCAAGTGCAGGCCTGCTGCTCTGCGTGGCGCCCAATCAGTAAGGAGTTTTCATCATCACTGAGCAATAATTAACAACCCAGGGAACCGAAAAAGCTAATTAAGAATTTGTGTCAGAATCTAGGCTTCTCTGAATCACGCAGTTTTAAGTTAATTTTTAAAAAGGACCCTTGAGGAACATTCTGTGCCAAGACTACAGTGAGGCAAGGAGACAGGATGCCAGGAGACCCTTACCTAACAATGGAGGCCTGCCCTGCTCAAGCCCGACCCTGAGAGGGAGCACCTCCTCCCACCTGCAAGCTGAGGGCACCAGGAGCCATGCTAGGCACAGGACAGAGATGATTAACACTGCTGCTTGGCTAAGTTATTTACTGCTTATGTTGTTCACTAAGCTATTTAACAGTAGAAATACAAAGGAACATAGTTATGTTATAGTTAAGTTATTTTGTTGTGTGTGTGGTACTGGGGATGGAACCCAGGGGCATTCTACCTCTAAGCTACACCCCCAGCCCTATTTTTTATTCTTTATTTTAAAACAGGGTCTCACTAAGTTTTGGAGGGCCTCACTAGTAGCTGAGGCTGGCTGTGAACCTGGATCCTCCGATCTCAGCCTCCAAGGAACTGGGATTACAACCTTGCGCCACCACGCCCAGCTAGTTATGTTATTTTAAACAATATACTAGAGAAGTCTGACTTTTCTCTTCTTATGCAAGAAGAGAAATACAAAAACATGTAGACTCGTAGCCTTATAATATGTGCCTAGAAAAATTGGTCTGTCCAAACTGCCCTAGCAGGAAAGGGAGGAGCTGAAGGAATACAGCAAAAGGGCTCCATTCTAACATGAGATTAACTGACGAAGGAAAGCAGAACTAGGCCTCAGGTCCACACAGGGCACGTTTAAAGATAACAACATCTAATTATGTCTTCAAAGCCAATTCTAATGCTCATTTGGTTAAAATAACCAGGTGCTACTTTTGCTGACCATCCATCTCCTGGGGACAGTTGGCCACACACTCGCAGGACTGGGACCAATTAATATAAAAATGGAATTGACTTGAGAGGCAAAACTGTTATCAAAATGTTTCCACCAGACAATTTCCACATCATCTTTACGATATATTCAGACAGTCCTCATTTATGTGCAGTGGAAAGCACATGCGCTCTTGAGTTAGACAAATCCACCTTCAATCCTAGCTCTGCTACTCACTAGCTGATTGATTTGAGGCAGGTTGCTCCAGAGCCTCAGTCTCCTCATCTGTAGAACGGGATACCACTCCCAGGCTCATCACAGACTAAATGAAATGCATGTAAAACTCATGACATGAGTTTTGATATGCAGGAAGCATTTCATAAAAGTTAGCTCTCTTTCTGTTTTCAACTCTTACAAAAAATACAAAACACCCATCGAAAAGGAACTCAAGATAAAATTATGTACTTGGTGGTTTTTACTAAGTTACTTAGCCATTTCTATAACCTGTTCATCAGTATGTAATCAAAGAGAAACCAAGCCGGGTGTGGTGGCACATGCTTGTAATCCCAGTACCTGGGAGGCTTCAACGGGAGGATCACAGGTTCGCGGCCAGCCTCAGCTACTTAGTGAGGCCTCCACAACTTAGTGAGACCCTGTTTCAAAATAAAGAATAAAAAATTCGTGCTGTCTCCCAGGAAATCGCCTACTTGGGTCTGAAAAAGGCACGATCACTGACTTCTAGAAATTGCCAAATATGAATCCATAGCAAAAGATACCACCAATTGGGGGTGGGGTCAGAACACCCTGGCCCTGAAGGCCCCTAACAGGCCAGACAGCTAGGAAAAGCAGGGGAGAGCCCTGGGCTGGGGGTGTAGCTTGGAGGTAGAATACCCCTGGGTTCAATCCCCAGTACCACACACACACAAAAAAAGAGAAACCAAAATCCTTGAGCACTAGTCCACATATTAATCTTCTTGATTAGGGAAGAAGTACCCAACTGCCTCCTCTCAACTCATAAAATTACTCTAAAGTAGTTAATAGCAAGGGCTTTAGCCGTGTGATCTTGGGCAAGTTACTTAACCTCTTTGTCTGCGATCTCCTCGTCTATAGAATGGTGACAAGAACAAGGGTGCTATGAGATAATCCCTCAGCAAAGAGCCTGACGTATAGTGAAGGGGAATTTGAGTTGCTTGGCACAGATTTAGCAAAATTAAACCCAAACCCCAACCAAACTGAGAATAGTGTTCTGAGGTGGCAGACGCTAGCGTGGAAGGGACGTGGATTTGACGCTCACCCTTGGTTGCACTCTATGTATCTCGCAGCAAACTTCTCCATTAACCGGTCAATCTTCTGGGCTTCCCCAGGGAGGCGGAAACCTTCTAGGAATGTCCGCAGGGCTGAGACAAATTCCTTTTCACAAAAGTCCAGTTGGTCTACATAGGCATACATCACCTCTTTGTTGAACCTCGTGCTGTCTCCCAGGAAATCGCCTACTTGGGTCTGAAAAAGGCACGATCACTCACTTCTAGAAATTGTCAAATATGAATCCATAGCAAAAGATACCACCAATTGGGGGTGGGGTCAGAACACCCTGGCCCTGAAGGCCCCCAACAGGCCAGACAGCTAGGAAAAGCAGGGGAGAGCCCTGAGCCACTGCCCCACCCCCGGGCCAGATCAGGCTGTCCTGTCATGGAGGGTGGAAGAGGAGACGGCACAAGTCTTAAAAGTACAGGGAGCCCAAGGGTGTGCTCAGAAGGAAGGTCAGGTGCAGACGGGCAGCTGGAGGACCAGTTTGTAGCAGTTGAGGGGCACTTCTGACTCGTTCCAAATAAGCAACCACCTCTCGGGAGGCTACCTTATTCTCATCAAAGAACTCTTATTTATTTATTTGGTACTGGGGATTGAACCCAGGGACTTTCTGCCTCTGAGCTACACCCATAGCCATTTTTATTTTATTCTAATTAATTAATTTTTTTTGCAGTACTGGGGATTGAACCCAGGGGCATTCTACCTCTGGGCTACACCCCCAGTCCTATTTTTTATTCTTTATTTTGAAACTGGTCTCACTAAGTTGCGGAGGGCCTCACTAAGTAGCCGAGGCTGGCAGTGAACCCGGATCCTCCGGTCCGGTCTCAGCCTCCCAAGTGCTGGGATTACAAGAGTGAGCCACCACACCCAGCTTTATTTTTTATTCTTTATTTTGAAACAGGGTCTCACTAAGTTGCAGAGGGCCTCACTAAGTAGCTGAGGCTGGCCTCGAACCCAGTTCCTGCAGTCTCAGTCTCCCAAGTACTTGGATTACAAGGGTGTGCCACCACGCCCAGCATAATTAATTAATTTTTATTTTTTTGGTACTAGGGATTAAAGTCAGGGGTATTCTACCTCTGAGCTACACCCTCAGCCCTATTTTATTTTTTATTGCGAAATTGGGTCTCACTAAGTTGCAGAGGGTCTCACGAAGTTGCTGAGGTTGGCTGTGAACCTGCGACCCTCCTGTCTCAGCCTCCCAAGTACTGGGATTACAAATGTGTGCCATCATGCCTGGCTTATTTTTTGTCTTGAAACAGGATCTCACTAGGTTGCTGAGAGCCTTGCTATGTTGCTGAGGCTGGTCTTGAATCTGAGATCCTCCTGTCTCAGCCTCCCAAGTACTGGGATTACGGGCATGCGCCACCACGCCCAGCTCATCAAAGAACTTTTTGCAACACTGATCAAAAACATTAGCTGGACTGCTGTAGCCAGGGGATGCACAACAGACTGTACTCAGGGCCAGCCAATCTTGGGGCTCAAGCTGGTAAGGGCTCAGAATCAACTGACAGTACCACACGCCAGTGCTGAACCCCTAGTCTTACAGAATCGAGGCGCTCTTCCTGGTGCAGGAACTGGGCGATGTCTTCAACTGATGTTCCCAGCATGCCTTGCTCCTGGAGAAACTGGATCCCCCTCTTGGGTTTCTTGTTGAAGCTGTTTCAAGAAGAGATGGGACAGAGGTTGCTTATTTCAAAACCTGGAGCACATAAAAAGCTGCTATTTGAAGTTAATTATAATGCAACACCATGAACAAGTCACCATATATAAGCCAGTAAGGTCCTGTGTATCCAGTAGCATTCCTGAATTTCACCTTCAATTTTGAACCAGCTAGAGCAGTCACCCCAGGCTGGCACCTCACTTCTCCCTTTCTCCAACACTAAGAGAACCTTAGGGGTTTAGTTAGGTGCACAACCACCTGGAATAAAAACTACATTTCCTTGACTCCCTGAAATAAAGTATAGCCATGTAAGTTCACAGCAGTGAGCTATAAGAAGTGGCGTGGGTACTTGTAGGAAGGCTCATTGCACAAAGCTGACACGGGCAGATGCACTCTTTTTGCCCTTCCCCCTTCTCTAGAATCTACGTGTGAAGGCTAGTGCTCCGCAGTCATCCTAAACCATGAGGGGACTCTGAAGACAGAAATGACGTGCTTAGGGTGGCGATGCAGACAGACAAAAGGAGGCTGGATCCCTGATGTCCACAGCATCCACCATAACAGCCTCAGACTTTGGGATTTCCTTTACTTGTGAGAGAAACACATAGTGTAAGTACTGCTATTTTATATTCCCTGTTAAAGGAAGGCAGAGCTAACTAATGTACAAAATCAACTTTGTATCAAGCCCTGGGCTGGAGAGTGATACTTGAGCAGAAGCACAAACTGACGAGTGCTATGAAAGACACACATAGGGACAGAGACCAACTGGGGACTTGTTTTGATGGGGTGGGCACAGAGGCTTCTTTGAGGAAGAGATGCTTTACCAAGTCTGAGGGATAAAAAGAGCCAAGAGCATTCCAAGGAGAGGGCACCAGGGGGACTAGGAATTGGGGCATTAGCAGGAGGGAGGCCACCGAGGGAGGCCAGAGGCTGGCTCAGGCCGTGGTACAAAACAGGAAGTCTGGAATGATTTTAGGCAGGGGAGTGATAAGGCTTGATTTATATTTTTTCTTTTTATTTCTTTTTCTTTTTCATTTTTTTTTTTGTGGTGCTGGGGATTGAGCGTGGGGGCATTCTACCTTTGAACTACATCCCCCCAATTTTTATTTGGAAACAGGGTCTCACTAAGTTGCTAAGGCTGGCTTCGAACCTACGATCCTCCTGTCTTAGTCTCCTAAATACTGGGATTGCAGGTGTGCACCACCACCCCCAGCTTATATTTTCCAAATATTACTTTAGCTGCTATGGGGAGAACAGAATGCATTGGGAGAGCTGGGGGTGGTTAAAGTAGAAATGAAATCAACATTTCAATTAATAAATGAGTACTATAATTTCACTTTTGTGTGTGTGTGTAGTACTAAGGATGCAGCTAGGCAAGCACTCCCCCACTGAGTTATATTCCCAGCCCTTTTGCTTATTTATTTAATTTTGGGGGGGGGACTGGGGATTGAGCCCAGGGGCATTCTATCTCTGAGGTACACCTGCATCCTTTTTTTTTTTGGTGGTACTGGGGATTGAGCCCAGGGGTGGGGGCATTCTACCTCCAAGCTACAACACAGCCCTATTTTATTTTTATTTTGAAACGGGGTCTCACTAGGCTAATTAGAGTCTCACTACTTGATGAGACTATCCTCAAACCTGCAATCCTCCTGTCTCAGCCTCCCAAGCTGATTACAAACATGCACCACCACACCTGGATGCTGCATCCATTTTTAATTTTTTTTTAATTTGAAACAGGGTCTCACTAAGTTGCTAAGGCTGGCCTCGAACCTGTGATCTTCCTGTCTCAGACTCCCAAGTACTGGGATTATGGGCATCTGCCACTGTGCCAGCTTTGTTTTCTATTTTGAGGCAGGGTTTCACTAAGTTGCCCAGGCTGGCCTTGAACTTTTGATCCTCCTGTCCCAGCCTCCTGAGTCACAGGATTACAGGTGAACACCACTGTGTGTGACCTGTAACTGCAACTTTTAAAGTAAATTGAGTTTACTACCTAACCATTCCAAAGCTGGACAGGACATGAGACTGTGTGTGTGTGCTGAAGAGTATAAACGGCTGGAAAGAAATACACTAAGAATGACCAGTGACCACACTGACGACACTACGATTACGTGGGATGTGTGACTGAAGAACACAAAAGCTGAAATCACAAATGGCTCAGAAAAATATACGCATAGATAAAACAGATATGGTAAATGTTAATTTTTCTGTACAGTGAAATCGTTTATAAATTATGAAAAACATTACCAAAGGCGATTTTATCGCCATTACTCCAATGGGAGTAATTTATGAGTGATCTTGGTGTTCCTGCTTTATACTTTTCTGTATTTTCTAAGTTGGTTTAGCTTTTGTCATCAGAAAAAGAGGGAGAAGGCCCTCTAAACCTTACAAAGACACGAAGTCTTTCTCTTTCTCACGTGCGTGCCCACACGTTCCCTCGCTCTGCCTGTCCTGCAGGCTCAGCTGTCAATGCCAGCAGCAGCAGCCTTCTGCCACAGAGATCTCCCCGTAGGAGGCGGTCGCAGGTTCCCGAGATGAGGCTCTGTCAGGGCCCCAGGGATCCTATCAGAGCGGCAGCCACACTCACAGCTCAATGCCGTGCTCAATGATTTCCTTCTGTTGCTTGATGACCTCAAACTGCTCTGGGTCATCCTGAAAAGTTGTCTGGGTCCCCGAAGACACCGTGGACTCCATGGACGTCACGCTGCTCCGCCTTGCCATGTCGAGGCCTTTCCCATCCCCCATTTCCTGATCTATGAGCCTCTCCTGACCTGCAGTGACATAAAAGCAAAGCAAGTCAAATAAGCAGACGGGACACGGACGTGGCCGAGCGAGCACTGGCTTCAGGCTCCCTCAACAAGTCCGTGCTCTCAAGCAGCAGAGGCGGGAAACCTCGCCAGAGCTCAGAGGATTCACCTAGTACCACTCAGAAACTTATTTTTTCATGGAACTTTATAAGCAAATTCTAAAATTTACATGAAAGACTAAAAAATGCAAAAGTAGTCACGACACTTAAAGAACAAGATCTCTACCAGGCGTCCAAACTTATTATACAGCTCTAGTAATTTAAGAAGTGTGGTATTTGTGCAAGAACAGACAAATCAATAGAAGAGAATAGAAAAATCCAGAAACTGACATACATTCATAGGAGAAGTTGGTGTATCAAAAAGGTGACGCTTCAGATCGGTGAGGGAGAGACAGAGAGAGAGACTACTAGAAACATGTGGAACGACAGCTTTATACACTATTCTCCCTGATATTCCAGATGCATTAAAAAGCAGGACCTTTAACATACTGTACATACTTAGCAAACTAAAATGCATTGCTCAATTCCAAGACAACTATTCCCGACGGGGAGCCACCCGCTTTGAAGGGGGGACCGCCGGGCTCTCACCGAGGCTGGCCTGGTGGTTGGGATTCACATACAGGTCCTTGCTCCACTCCACCATGCACTTGAGGATGGACACGAGGCACTCCAGGCCCTTCTTCCTCAGACTGAGCTCCTAACGAGCAAATAACACAGAACAGACTTTAAGGTGAATTAGGAACCAGCATGTGTGGAGTCTCAGGTAATCCTGTGAGGATGTCAGATAATCACTCACATTCAGTACCATTGAGGATGAGACCCAAAGAAAAGTTAACGAGTGACCTACGTATTAAAGGCACATCAAAACACTGGACATCTCTAAAGTGTGTTCATTGTAAACACCCCAGCAGCAAAACATGAGCTATGTCCTTTCCTAAAATGAGCAATGCTATCTGGATTTTTAAAGGAGAGTTCTCATTCATTACTTGTGGATTAAAATGAAAAGCTGGAGCCGAGCATGGTGGCGCACGCTTGTAATCCCAGTACTTGGGAGGCTGAGACAGGAGGATCTGGGTTCGTGGCCAGCCTCAGCTACTTAGTGAGGCCCTCAGCAACTTAGTGAGACCCTGTTTCAAAATAAAGAATAAAGCTGGGTGTGCTGGCTCATGCTTGTAATCCCAGTACTTGGGAGGCTGAGACAGGATGATTGCAAGTTCGAGGACAGCCTCAGCAAGTAGTGAGACTCTCATCAACCTAGCAAGACCCTGTTTCAAAATAAAAAAAAATAAAATAGGGCTGAGGGAGTAGCTCAGCGGTAGAATGCCCCTGGGTTCACTCCCTACTACCAAAAATAAAATAAAATAAGATAAAGAAAGAAGAAAGAAAGAAAGAGAGCTGGGGGTGTAGCTCGGAGGTAGAATGCTCCTGGGTTGAATCCCCAGTACCACAAAAAAAAAAAAAAGAAAACAAATTCCCAAAATTTTAGTCTTAAACTATTTAAACTTTAAATAATTATAAACTGTGACACTGAAGAGAAAAGAACCTTAAATTATATGTAGCAAATGAGTAATTCTGGATAGAATCTATCCCCTAATCACCCACAAATGAATTCCAGGTAAATAAAAAATATTGATTTAAAAAATAGCATTTCTAACCGGGCGTGGTGGCGCACGCTTGTAATCCCAGTACTTGGGAGGCGGAGACTGGAGGATCGGGGTTCGCGGCCAGCCTCAGCTACTTAGTGAGGCCCTCCACAACTTCGTGAGACCCGGTTTCAAAGTAAAGTATAAAAAATAGGGCCGGGGGTGTAACTCGGAGGTAGAACCCCCCTGGGTTCAATCCCCGGTACCGCGCAAAAAAAAAAAATAAATAAATAAAAAATAGCATTTTTGACGCACACAAGATAACTCCCCTGAGAA
>PVJS01030304.1:8751-24300 GCA_004027185.1 Glis glis | reverse complement strand
TGGATGGATGGATGGATGGATGGATGGGTGGATGGATGGATGGATGGATGGGTGGGTGGGTGGGTGGGTGGATGGATGGATGGATGGATGGGTGGGTGGATGGATGGATGCAGACCTGCTATATTCCAGGCATCCACACACACAAACACACATGCCCCCTCAGAGGAGCAGACCTCCAGCTTGGCTGCATCTACAACCACCTTTACTTCAGAATCTAAGCAGCAGCCAGGGGAGCTGCAGGGCTGAGTGGCTGCCTGGGCCACCTCTGGAAGCTCATTTTCTCAGGCCAGTTTGTTGTGGTCTGGAAGGATTTAAAACAGTCTGTGATTTAAAGACAGAAAATCTCCCAGTCTGCCCAATTAATGCTCACAGTTCATTGTTTGTAATTGCACATAAAATTTTATAATAGGAATTTACAAGAATTCTTGTTGAAGACTTCCCCTAAGGAATGGATTTAGGAAGAAAAATCCCATTTCTGCTTTCAAAGGATGTGTGTGTGTGTGTGTGTGTGTGTGTGTGTGTGTGTGTGTGTGCACGTGCGCTAGGGATCGAATTCAGGGTTGTGTGCATGCTAGACAAGCACTCAACCACTGAGCTACACCCCCAGCCCATGGGGTGGAGCTTCTTAGTGACCTTCCTGCAAGATGAGCTTATGAAGGGGCGCAAGAGCAGGAGCTGTGGAGTTGGACCCCAGCTCTGCAGATGAACCTGGCAGCCAGCACCAAGCACTTCACACACACCCAGCCGCAGATCAGCCCTGCAAAGTACAAAGGACGGTGCCCATCTCTTAAATCAGAAAACTCAGGCTCAGGGGAACCGATCAGTAGCTCCCCAAGTGGGATGCACAGCCTGGACTATGTGAACTGGTGTCTCAGGGAGGGTGTGTGGCCTTTGCCACTTCAGGCTTTGAAGGGTCCCCCAGTGGGCCAACACAGCCAACCATAGACACCTACTGCAGGGGTAGTAAATAAAGAAGACAGTATTCATCCTGTAGCAACATCCCTTTGCCCCTGACCCCCCCTGCAGGACCTATGAATGGGTAATTTTTTCTAAATACTGTTATTACCCTCTGAAGAGCATAATTGTATTACATGATATTTTGTGTGTATGTGTGGTACCAGGGATTGAACCCAGGAGCATGAGCATTCTACCTCCGGGATACACCCCCAGTCCTATTTTTTATTCTTTATTTTGAAACAAGATCTCACTAAGTTGTGGAGGGCCTAAGTAGCTGAGGCTGGCTGTGAACCCGGATCCTCCGGTCTCAGCCTCCCAAGTACTGGGATTACAAGCGTGCACCACCATGTCTGGCTATATGATAATTTTTTTTTTTTTTTGGCGGTACCGGGGATTGAACCCAGGGGCGTTCTACCTCTGAGCTACACCCCCAGCCCTATTTTTTATACTTTATTTTGAAACTGGGTCTCACAAAGTTGTGGAGGGCCTCACTAAATAGCTGAGGCTGGCCGCAAAACTGGATCCTCTGGTCTCAGCCTCCCAAGTACTGGGATTACAAGCGTGTTTCACCACACCTGGCTACATGATAAATTTTTAATGTATCAAAGTGTTTGGTTTTTTTCAGTGCAAAAAGTTAAACTATATCATGATTTTTTTTGGGGGGGCGGGACTAGGGATTGAACCCAGGGGCATTCTACCTCTGAGCTACACCCCCAGCCTTATTTTTTATTCTTTATTTTGAAACAGGGTCTCACTAAGTTGTGGAGGGACTTACTAAGTAGCTGAGGCTGGCCGCGAACCTGCAATCCTCCAGTCTCAGCCTCCCAAGTACTGGGATTACAAGCATGCGCCACCACACCCGGCTGTATATCATGATTTTTATTTTTTCATATACTTTTATTGGTGCATTGTAGTCTCTCATCATAATGAAGTTCAGAGTGATAGGGCATACATGCACATGGCACTTGGTGAGCTCCCCCCGGATTCCACCCCCTCCTTCCCCTTCCCCGTACATGATACACCATGATTTTTGAAACCAAATCTTGGCATTTCTCTATTTGTTTCTAACTCTCTGGAGACTCTGCAGACCCAGAGGCCCCAAGCTGCAGACCTGCCCTGAGAAGGCTTCTCTGCGTTCACAGGGACTTGCTGTGGCCTGAGCCAGCTGTTTCCCTCCCAGCCTGAATATTCCAAAATGTTCTGACTCCCACAGCTGCCACAGGATGTCCAGGAGTGATGAAGGGGGACACCCCAGGCCTCACTTGGAGTCCACCCCGCCGATGACACCCCTTTGCCGCCAGCCTCTCTCACGGGGTCTTTATGGTCATGCTGCAGCTGGTAGCTTTGCAAATCATCGTATATATGGATGCCCGCTGGGGTGAGCAGCAAGGCCTCACCCACCGGCTACTCCAGAAGGCAGCTTTGCCATCGCCCCCTTCCCTCTGCCATGCCTCAGTGTCACAGAATCTCCTTCCCAGCACCCCTCCTCCCCAGGGGCTCCTCTGGGCCAGATGGATACCTGGATCCACCTCTTAAATTTATTCTCTCAATAATTACTGAGCACCTACTGTGTGTGTACTATGCATGTGTAGCAGCAAACAGAGTAGGTCTCTGCCCCTGTGGATCTTAATCCCTAGGGATGAGAAAGAGACGACTCACACAATAGCAAATAAATAAATAAGATGAGTTCAGACAGACCTGAGTGCCATGGAGACAGTCCTGAGTGACCAGGGTCCCCGCTTAGAGGAGGTGGCCAGGTCCCTGATGACAAGGAGGAAGCACAACTCTAAGGCTTGGGAGAAGCGCAGCAGTGCAGGAAGGGCTGCCGAGCTGCCCGCAAGGCCTTGCAGGGGTTTGAGCTGGTAGTCCCCGCTTTTCAAGGCTGAGGGGCAGAAAGGAGTGCCGTGAGGCAAGGCGAGAGGGTGCAGATCAAGGGCTGCCTGGCATGTAGCTATTGCCCATCCAAGGTATTAGACTACATATGGTTAATAAGTTGTTTTGATTATAAATTTGTCAGACCAAGAAAGGGGTGACCAGATGGGGCAAAGAGTGCTAGCAACGTTAGGCTTTGGAGCCAGTTAGACATGGGTTCAAGTCCAGTCTCTTCCAGTTAACCACCTGTGTTGCATAAATTACCAAACTCTCAGTTGCCTGTTTCCTTGTCTGTAAAGTGAGAGTAAGAGGCTCTGTGTTGGGCTGGGGCTGTTGCTCAATGGTAGAGCTCTCACCTAGCATGAGCAAGGCCCTGGGTTCAATGACCAGCACTGCAAACAAGGAGGGAGGGAGGGAGGGAGAAAGGGAGGGAGGGAGGGAGAAAGGGAGGGAGGGAGAAAGGGAGGGAGGGAGAAAGGGAGGGAGGGAGAAAGGGAGGGAGAAAGGGAGGGAGGGAGAAAGGGAGGAAGGAAGGAAGGAAGGAAGGAAGGAAGGAAGGAAGGAAGGAAAGAAGGTCGTTCGTTCTGATGTAGCTCAGGCTGCTATGACAGTAGGGCAGACTGGGTGGCTAACGGATGTTTCCTTCTTTTTAATTTTTCCCTTTGTCTGTGGGGCTGGGGGTGGAGGCCGGCCTCGCTCATGCTCTCCTGCTGATCCCTCACGGTTCCGGAGGTTGGGAATTTGAGATCAGGATGCTGGCACACTCCAGCTCTGGTCCTTCCTTCTTCTTATGAGAAAGTCCCTTGAAGGGACTAATGTCATTACTCGGGTCCACCAAAGCCTAATTGCCACCCAGAGACCCCACCTCCACATACCAGCACACTGGGGACAAGGGTCTCAACCAACAAACACCCAGCCCTTAGTAGGCTCTCGCTGGCGGCGTGGCTCACAGGGAGGGGTGAATGGCCCCGGACGTGCATTTATACTCCTCTCCAAGCTCCCCCAGTTCTGAGGCTCTGTGGTTTCAGAACAGAGAACCAGAAGGGAAGACAGAAGAGGAGGGACTAGCTGGGTGTGGCGGCGCACGCTTGTAATCCCAGTACTTGGGAGGCTGAGACCAGAGGATCCGGGTTCGCAGCCAGCCTCAGCTGCTTAGAGGGGCCCTCTGCAACTTAGTGAGACCCTGTTTCAAAATAAAGGATAAAAAATAGGGCCGGGAGTGTAGCCTGGAGGTAGAACGCCCCTGGGTTCAATTCCCGGTACCGCAAAAAAAAAAAAAAAAAGAGGAAGGACTGAGAAGACAGGCTCAAACTCAAGCCCCTTCCAGGCTCCGCAGAGGACTCAGAGATGACGTAGGCTGGGACATTCCTTTCCACCGCCGCCTGGTCACATGCTTACCATGGTGCTCATCCATCACTCCCACCAAAAACACGATATAAAATAAAGTATACCCCTTCTCTCTTGACACTTGCTCTCTCTGTCCCTTTAATTTTCCCTGTTTTGTTTGAACCATGAGGAAAAGAGATACTCTATGTTCCCATTAAGCCCACTGTAAGAGAAACAACCTTGCAAACCTAATAACCAGTGGCAACCGACAGTTTGTTCCAGTGTCAGAGAGGCAATAGAGAGTGGTAGAGTCTGCAGCAAATTGGGGCTTTGCCTTGAAGGGTCGGTGGCTACTTTGATTCCAGACAGTTATTGCTAGTGCAAACACAACCCTGGGTAACCAAATGTCCTGATCTTTCAATAAAAGGCAGATCCGGAAGTGTATAGGAATCTCCCAATTGTTTTAATATTGGCAACAACTTTGGACTTTTTATAGTCATTGCTCAGGCGAAAGGAAACACATGGGTAGGTAGGACTGGGAGAATATGCCACCTCTAAAGAAAAGGGACAACACATGGTTTCGGAGCATGGAAGGATGTAATGGTTTGGATTTGAAATGTCACATAAAACCTCATGTGTTAGGCAATGTGGCCAAGTTTGAAGGTGGGAAATGGCTGGAGGAAATGAGTCACTGGGGGTGAGGCCTTGAGGACTGTCTCTGTCCCTGGTCTCTTCCTCTCTCTCTCTCCTTCTGGCCAGTATGATGTGAGAGAGGCGTCCCTCTGCCTTGCCTTGCTACTGATATTTCTGCTTTAGAGCTGGCCAACTATGGACTGAACCTCTGAAGCATGAGCCCCAAATAAATCTTTCTTCCTCTAAGTTGTGCTTATCAGGTATTTTGATCACAGCAGTGGAAATGCTGACTAAAACAAAGGATGAGTTCAGATGGAGCCACCAGGCAAGCCTCAGGTTGGAAGCCAAAGGTCAAGGGGAATTGGCCAGTGGACAGGGGTCAGGAGGTGGGGCCTGGCTGAGCAAAGGCCTGCTGTGGTCAGTCCTGGCCAGCAGTATGGCTGGAACAGAGAGCGGGTGACCAGAAGAACTGGCCCCAAAGACAGTTCCAGAAATCGAGAATTTACTCTGTCCTGGCTCTTGCAGTCCCTGGGAGGGTTTCTAAATCTTAAGGTATTAAGGACAAAAAGCCTAGTAGACTTTTGCTAAATCCTTGGCCACCCCCCTCCCCCTCCCTGGAACTCTAGCATCCCTTCCCTCTGGTAATCTCCATAGCTCACTCATAAATTATGAGCGCATTCATTTGCATGTCAGAAGCTCGGCCAAGAAATTAGATAAAATTGATCCGCTGCAATTTATTCTCTCTATTTTTCCAAGAAATGGCCTCCCTCCCATGTTTTATTCATGGAGACACCCAGCTCTGTCTTTTATCTCCAACCCTCAGTAACATTTTCAATTTACTCAATTTATAGCTGCAAGACGCCCTTGGGCCGGGCAGGAGGGGAGGCCACCCAGAGAGGGCCTCTGCTCAGGCTCCGGGGTTGTCTCAGCCAGGCAGAGGCACTGAGGCCAGACGAAGGTGGTTCCAGTCAGATCTGGCAGGCCCTGGGCTCAGGAGGAAGGTTTCGGGGGCAGCCTGGGGGAAGACGCTGAGCACTAATGAGGGGCCTCTGCTCCAAGGTGAGCTGAGTGGGGACTGGGGTCTCTGCTGAGCTTGGAGAGTGTCATACAGCTGCTCGCTCCTGGGCAGGAGGTAGGGCCGCCTTTGGCCTGACACGGGGTTACCTGTCAGGAGCGGGACATGCCGGCCTCAGCCCTCCCTGTCTCCATGTGACGAGATACCGTCTCAAAGAAAGACACTGACAAAGGCTGTTTTCCCATCTTCAGAGTGAAGAACGCAAGTTGTCCAGAAGGAGTGTGGGTCTGACTTGCCTTTTTATTTCCAGAACCATTTTCCTCCCTGGGAGGCATAATTTCTAGTGAGGTCATGTCTACAAGGCTGGTTTCGGCCATGTCAACTTGCTGTTCACACAGAGCTATCTGAAATTTGTTCAGCCACTGGCTGGAGTCCTTGAGGTTGTAAATTCAAATGCCCACCAAGAGCCAGGTGTGGTGGCGCACGCTTGTAATCCCAGTACTTGGGAGGCTGAGACCGGAGAATCACAGGTTCGTGGCCAGCCTCAGCTACTTAGTGAGGCCCTCCCCAACTTAGTGTGACCCTGTTTCAAAATAAAGAATAAAAAATAGGGCTGGGGGTGTAGCCTGGAGGTAGAATGCCCCTGGGTTCAATCCCTAGTACCGCCAAAAAAAAAAAAAATGCCCACCAAGGTCGTGCAGGTATCCTGGTGCTGTGAGGCAACAGAGCTTGGTGGAGACTGTGGTGAGCAGGAGGGAGCTTTATTTCCTTGTGGTGCTGGGGATTTAATCCAGGTGCTCTCTACCTCTGAGCTACACTCCCGGCCCTTTTTATTTTTTATTTTGAAACAGGGTCTCGCCAAGTTGTTGAGGCTAGCCTCAAACTTGTGATCCTCTTGTCTCAGCCTCCAAAGTACTAGGATTATGGGCACATGCTACCATGCCTGGCTAGAGAAGGGCCTTTCTAGAAAGGGCGGCCCCTTCTGCAGCCAATTGCTACTATGAGGAAACAGTGCAGGCCTGGTGTTGCCAGAGCTTCGGTGTTTCAAGAGTCTCCAACATTCCAGAACAGATCTGAATTCTCCTAAGTTTTTTCTTCTTCTTCTTTGTTGTGCTGGGGATTGAACCCAGGGCCTTGCACATGCCAGGCAAGTGTGCTACCACTGATCTATACTCCCAGCCCTTTTTATTTTATTTTGAGACAGGATTTTGCTGCATTGCCCAGTCTGGCCTTGAACTTGGGATCCTTCTGCCTCAACCTTCTGAGTAACTGGACCACAAGCGTGCACCACTGGGCCTGGCAAATTTTCCTAAGTTTCTAAGATGCCTTTTTTTTTTTTTAAACATTCTGTCAAGGGTTACAGCTACGGCTTAATGGTACAGCATTTGCCTAGCATGCATGGGGCCCTGGGTTCAATCCCCAATACTGCAAAACAAAAAATAAATAAAAACCCACTTTGTTCCCCAAATAAACTCCTAAGTAGAAGGGCCATCTCGGCGGTGACCCACCATCCACTCCAGGCTCCCAGCACCTTGGAGCCGGACCTGCCTTAGCTCTGTGTGCAGCACAGCCAGTCATGTGCTGGAACACTCCACGGGTCTGCTCTAATTTGGATCTATAGTGTCCCCCAAAGGCCCACTTGTTGAAGGCTTGCACTCCAGCCCACGGTGCCATCGGGTGGTGGTGGGGCCTTCAGGTGGGGCTGAGTGGAAGGAAGTTAGGTCACTGGGGTCGTGCCCTTGAAGGGGTCATGGGGAACCCTGGTCCCTTCCTCTCTCTCTTTGCTTCCCAGCCACTAAGAGGTGAGCAGGCCTCCTCTACCAGGCACATCCGCCATGATGTACTGTGTTGCCACAGTCCCAGAGCTACAGGGCCAGGCTGCTACGGACTGAAACCTCTGAAACCATGGGCCAGAATAAACCTCTCCTCTTATAAGCTGATTTCCTCAGGCATCTTAGTCACAGAGATAGGAAGCTGACTAACACGACGCCCAGCAGTGTGCCGACCTAAGATGGGAGTTGAACCGCTCACGGCAGAGGCTGCTCTTGCCCCCGGCCCCCATCCTTCCTTCCTCTTCAAAGTCCTCAAACCTTGACTTTTAGCTGAGCATATCATTCCCTGTCATCAAAGGTGATTTCTGAACTTCCCTTGCAGCCAGGGACTTTGTCCCAGCCAATGAGAAGTAAGTGTAACTGTTGAGTGAGACTTCTAGAACAGATGTTTGAAGGGAACTGACAGAGCTGGGAGGAGTCCTTTTGCTCTTCTGCCTTCCCACCTTCCTGTGATCCTGGTCATGATGGCAGGGGCTCTGGCAGCCATCTTGGGCCACTCAGTGACTGTGAGCATGAAAGCCAGCTGTGTGGTTGGTGGGGCAGAAAAAGAGAAAAAGTCTGGGTCACTGTTGGTGGTAGAGCTAGCTTATCACCCTGGAACATCCACATCTGTGCTTGTTTTACAAGAGAAAAATAAACTACCTGTTTATGTTTGGTTTGGTTGGTACTGGGGATTGAACCCAGGGGCATTCTACCTCCGAGCTACACCCACAGCCCTTTTTATATTTTATTTTGAAACAGGGTCTCATTAAATTGCTGAGGTTGGCATCAAGAGATGATCCTGAGATCCTCCTGTCTCGGCCTCCCAAGTATTGGGATTATGGGTATACGCCACTACACCCGGCTAACTCTACCCTCTTTAAGCCACTGTTTTGGGGTTTCTATTTTGTATGCGGCTGACTTAATCCTGGCATATAGACTCCCTCTGAAGATGTGACTGCTCGATGCCACCTCCACCTTTCACATCTGGAGAAGGATGTGAAGACTCTCCATAGAGTCCCAGAGTCGGGGATGCTTCCCCTGGGGACACCGGGATGATCCAGGGGGGGTGGTAGCAGATTCAGGTGCAGTTGGGGAACATTGAACAAAAGGGGGTGGCAGAAGCACCTGGGGGGGCACTGAATAATTTTTTTTCTAAAAAGGGGGCAGTTAGCTAGTAGGTTTGGGAACCTATCATCCATTAGATTTACACTTTGCAAGCAAACCCCATGAATAGGCTGAAGAGAAAGAGACTAAAAACGGCCTGTGAACTTCCTGGGATCCTTGGGGGCCCCCTGATCCCAGAGGCCAAGGAAAGCCACTGTCTTAGGTGGGGATACCTCCATGACCTTGACGGATGTTGGTCAGCCTGGTGTGGTTTAGAGATGTGTCTAAGGGGAGTCGAGAGAATGGACCAATGGTTCTAGATGGTGCTGATTTTATAAGACAGGAGAGGACTGCCTTCATACGTGGTAGGATAAAGTGTAGGATAAAAGCCATCTTATGGGCCCCTTTCCTCAGCCGGGTCATCAGTTTCCCCAGAGGCAACTGTTCCAGCTCCTCAGAGCCCACGCATTCCTCTCCAGCACACCGGAGCTGTGCTGCTTCCGAATGCTCCATGGCGGCCCCAGCAGTGGGCTGGGTCCCTCTCTGCATCCCTCTACGCCCCCAGGCCTGGCCCTGTGCAGGACAGAGCCTGCAGTGGACTGGATTGGGGATCAGGAGGTTAAGTCACCCTCTGATACGTGACAAAGGCCCTGCCCAAAGCCATTGAGCCTCAGACCCAATGGCCCAAAGCCATTGAGCTGGACCTCAGACACAGAGTGTGCGGGTCCTGCCGGCCCTCGGCTCACTGCTTCCCGGCTGGTGATCCTGGCCTTAAGAGTGATTTTAGCTACAAGGAACAGAAGACGCAACTCTAAATGGCTAAAACAAGAACTCTCTCTTTTCTTTCTTTTCCTACTGGGGATTGAACTCAGGAACATTCTACCTCTGAGCTACACCCCCAGCCCAATATTATTTTTCTTTTTTTTTCTTTTTTTTGCAGTACCGGGGATTGAACGCAGGGGCGTTCTACCTCTGCGCTACACCCCCAGCCCTATTTTTTTTATACTTTATTTTGAAACCGGGTCTTACGAAGTTGTGGAGGGCCTTACTAGGGAGAGAGACAGACAGACAGACAGACAGGGAGAGAGAAAGCGAGAGAGCTGAGACTGGCGGTGAACCCGGATCCTCCGGTCTCTGCCTCCCAAAGTACTGGGATTACAAGCGTGCGCCACCACGCCCGGCTTTTTTATTTTATTATTTTTTGCGGTACTGGGGATTGAACCCAGGGGCATTCTACCTCCGAGCTACACCCCCAGCCCTACTTTTTATTCTTTATTATTTTGAAACAGGGTCTCACTAAGTTGCAGAGGGCCTAAGTAGCTGAGGCTGGCTGCGAACCTGCGATCCTTCTGTCTCAGCCTCCCAAGTACTGGGATTACAAACGTGCGCCACCACGCCTGGCTTATTTTTTATTTTGAAACAGGGTCTCACTAAGTTGCTGATGCTGGCCTTGAACCTATGATCCTCCTGCCTCAGCCTCCCAAGTACTGGGATTACAGGTGTGTGTCACCACACCCAGCCTCTCTTTTCTTGAATAACCCAAATTGCCAAGCTAAGGCAGCCCCAGGCCAGGTTATTTCAGCCCCAGTCACAGGCTCCCTTTGCCTCTCTGCCCTGCTTTCTGTGGTAGATTGGAACAGTGGCCCCCATTCTCTACCCCTACCTCCTAATGCATGCCCGTGCCATGTGACTCTGCAGTAACCATGTCCCCAGGGGCATCGCCAGCCCCAGCCCCAGCCCCCACCCCGATACTGGGCTCATTACATGGAGGAGGCAGAAGCAGGGACTAGCCACACACACATCAGGGATTGTCCTTCGCACCTCTGCCGGTGCCCGAGCACCTGCTGGAGGATGAGAGAACCTGGGCCAGGCCTGCACCAGCCTACCCCAGCTGACCCCAGCCCTGGAGCAATGCCTCCGTGGCTTCGGGGCTGTTCTTCACGCAGCGTTATTGTAGTTGTAGGTAACTGGCACACATCCTCAGACATGGAGTGAACCTCAGGCTAACTCCCCTTGGGCCCCCAAGATGGCTACTGAAGTTCCGGAAATCACATGTAGCCAATAACGATCAAAGGCCAGAATTAAAAGGGCGTATTCCTACCTTGGATCTCTTCATCACAGCAGGGACAAGCGCCCACCCCAGCAGACGTCTCCTCAGCCCACGCTTAACCAGGCCTTGGCAAGAGGAAGAGATCGTCATGGCTCAGTCAGTCGAAAATCATCCTCGGGGAGAAAGAAGAGGCCCCTGGGAAGAAGGAGGGCAAGCAAAACGGGCGTGAAGAGGGTGTGTGTTTGTGTCAGGGCTGGGAAGGGCCAACTGTGTGTCCCCCAGAGCATCTTGGGGACTCAGTTTCCCTATTTGTCACATGGAAAGAATATCTGCTCTACCTACTTCCCTGGGTGGAATGAGAAAATAGCTGAGAAAACAAAGGTCCATCAAACATTAGTTCTATCCCCTGAAAGGGGCCTCTGGTATGTGTGTGTGTGTGTGTGTGTATGTGTGTGTGTGTGCATGCACACACACTACTGGAGATTGAACCCAGGGGCGTTCTACCTCTGCACTACAGGCCTAGCCCTATTTTTTTATTTTGAAACAGGGTCTCACTAGGTTGATGAGAGTCTCACTATGTCGTGGGGACTGTCCTTGAACCTGCGATCCTCCTGTCTCTGCCTCCCAAGTACTGGGATTACAGGCATATGGCCACCATGACCAGCTTCTGCTGGTTCCTACTGGGCACAGGAAACCATACTAGAATAGTTCTCCGGCTTTCTCCCAGTCCTCAGGGGCCTGTGGAGCCTCTTGTATGACGATGGATTCATTGAGCTGGGTTCTGTTGTAGTTTGTCCAACAGGGCCAGTGAGGCAAGGCCACAACTCTGTGAACTTCCTGGGATCCTGTGGGCAGGTCTCCATTGAGTAGATGAACTGTCGATCATCTGAAGGGGCGGGGCCTGGGGAGGTACCTGGAACTGCCTAGCACAGGTCTGCAGCTGAGGGGAGCTGGGGCTGTTCCAGAAGGGAGAAGGTGGGGCCGAGCCCCTGGGGAGCACTTACAAACTGGCACCCTCTTCAGGCATCTGTGGCATGGAGAGTTTCCCCAGGAAAGAATCTCTGCATGGAGAGGTTCTTTTTTTTTTTTCTGGCGGAACTGGGGATTGAACCCAGGGTTATTCTACCTCCAAGCTCCAGCCCTATTTTTTTTGTTCTTTATTTTGAAACAGGGTCTCACTGAGTTGCGGAGGGCCTCACTAAGTAGCTGAGGCTGACCGCAAACCAGATCCTCCCAAGTACTGGGATTACAAGCCTGTACCACCATGCCCAGCACGGGGAGGTTCATTAGGGTCCGGCGGCCCCATCCATTCTCCCTGCAGTGTACACCCTTGGGAATCCAGAAGTTGTTTTGTTTTGTTGTCGTTTCAGTGCTAGGGATGGGACTCAGGGCCTTCTGCATGCTAGGCAGGGGCTCTACCACTGAAACACACCTCGGCCCCGTAAAACTCCTTTTTGTCTGTGGTTCAGCTTACCCCATGGCCAGGAACAAAAGAAGGTATGGGTCAAGGAAAAAGAGTCACAGAGTCAGCGAAAACAAATCCTGAAGCTACTGGCGACCGGTCCCAGTCTTCCTCCGGCTTCCTCCAGGTCCCCGACATAGCACCTTAATTTATGGGTGCTCCCATGCTGCAGTGCGCTTGCACACCAACCAGGCTGCTCGCCGTGGCTGGTCTTGTGGCATTCACACATCGACGGTAGGTGACTGGCTAACAGTGCGGAACAGCCGCTCAGTGCAATCCGAGGCAGCCACTGAAAGGGATGAGGCCATGTTCTGTGAACCGATGAGGAAAGATTCCAAGGTGCTGGGCTCACGTGAAAAAAGCCAAGTCCAGAGCAGTGTGTGAGGAACATCTCTGGGGGAACATGCTCTAGAAGCCCCTGAGAGGCAGGGCACAGTGGTGCACACCTGTAATCCCAGTACTTGGGAGGCTGAGACAGGAGGATCTCAGGTTCGAGGCCAGCCTCAGCAACTTAGGGAGATACTCAGCAACTTAGCAAGAACCTGTCTCAAAATTTAAAAAGTAATAATAATAAGCTGGGCATGGTGGCACATGCCTATAATCCAGTACTTGAGAGACTGAGATAGGAGGATCGCAGGTTCGAGGCCAGCCTTGGCAACTTAGTGAAGCTGTCAGCAACTTAGAGAGACCCTGTTTCAAAACAAAAAATAAAATAGGGCTGGGGGTGTAGCTCAGAGGTAGATCTGAGTTCAATCCCTATTAATACACATATACACACAGACAAACACACAGACAGACACACACACATGCTGCCAAGAGTGTTGGGGAGCCAAAAGGAAGGATAGGCGTCCAGGAACAGCAAGAAAACAGACTCACTTTTACAGGTTTTGTCATGTGGGAGTTTTGCCTGTTTAAAATAATAGATTAATTTTCTTTCTTTTCATGTGTGTGTGTGTGTGTGTGTGTGCACGTGCGTGCGTGTGTGTGTGTGTGTGTCACTGGAGATTGAACCTAGGGGCATTCTATCTCCAAGCTATACCCCCATACTTCCAGCCCTTTTAATTTTGAAACAAGGTCTTCCTAATTTGCAGGAGGATCACAGGTTTGGCCTCAAACCTGTGATCCTCCTGTCTCAGCCTCCCAAGTACTGGGATTGTAGGTATGTGACACCACACTTAGCTAAAAAATTCATTTTCAAAGTGTTCTATGCTCCAACTGGTTTAGTCCTCCCTGTGGGTGGGTATGATTAACCCCATTTCAAAGGAAGGAGGCCAAGTCCTAGAGAAGCTGAGAGACTGGCCCAAGGTAAACTCCAGCCAAGAGCACGGGCCTCCTCCCTCCATCCAGAAGGGGTTCCTGCCTGGGCATGGTGGCTACCCCCCCCCCCGGGTGATACCCTCTCTGGCCAGTCTCCCCAGCTGCCAGCAGTCTGGCCTGCAGGCGCCCTCCAGTCTGGGGCTGGGGAGGGCTCTGATGCTGAGCCGGAGACGGTGGAGCCACTGAGAGGGTCCAGGGCAGACCTCCCTGACATGGCTCAGCATCGAGGTCTCAACCCCCAGCCAGCCCTTTCCATCACAGTGCATTGCTTGTGAAATATATTCTTAAAACGCCTGTCATATTTTATCTGATGTTGAAAATTGATTTTCTTTTTGGATGACACACGGTATGAACCAGCTGCTCGATGATCTCTTTATCAGCCACAGACTCCAGCGTGATGCTTGCCCCCCAGTCTCTGACTCTTTGAGCAGGCCTGGGACTGACTCAGATGTGGGGTTCCGGAGGCTGGGCATCTGATGAGCATGTATGGAGCCAGGACTGCCCAGACGTGCTCCTGAGTGACTAGCAGACCTCCTATCTGCCTGCAGAGGCCACTGAAATGTCTCCACTGGCCAGGCCTAGTGGCACACGCCTGTAATCCCACTATTTGGGAGGCTGAGACAGGGGGATCACAGGTTTGAAGCTAGCCTCAAACTTAGCAAGGCCCTCAGCAACTTAGTGAGACCCTGTTTTGAAATAAAAAATAAAAATAGGTCTGGGGTTGTAGCTCAGAGGCAGAACGCTCCTGGGTTCAACCCCACCCTCTCCCCCGCACCAAAACAAATGTCCCCACTGAAATGCCTGCATGAAGGCCTCGGCTTGCAATGTTGAATGATAGCAAAGACCTAAAGGGTGCGCCAAACCGTACTGAGTGTGCGCTCAGCCCCGTGGTGTCGTCCTACTGCTCCAGACAACGGCCAGTGAGGTCCAGTTTCAATCTACTGAAGGCAGCACAAGCCACGGGGGTTGGGGGGGTTGCTAAGTGAGGGACTCAGGTGGATTTCCACTTGTTCTTTTACCAAATACTTGGTGAGGGTCTGTGAGGTGTTGAACACCTTTCTGGGGGTTACGGATACATCAAAAAACAAAATGGAAAAGAAGTCTGCCGGGGCACGCACCTACTTATTACTTACTTACTTTATTTATTTATTTATAGTACTGGGAATTGAACCCAGAGGCATTCTACCTCCAAGCTACATTCCCAGACCAATTTTATTTCTTATTTGGAAACAAGGTCTCACTAGGCTGCTGAGAGCCTCACTAAATTGCTGAGGTTGTCCTTGAACCTGCGATCCTCCAGTCTCAGCCTCCCAAGTACTAGGATTACAAGCGTGCGCCACCACGCCCAGCTATTTATTTTTTCTGGTGCTAGGAATTAAACCCAGGGCCTTGTGCATGCTAAGCGTACACCCTACCATTGAGCTACAGCCCAGCCACCCTGAACACTTTAAACAGGGGTGATCAGAGAAGGCTTTAGTAAGGAGGTATCATCATCTGAACTCATATTTTTTATATTAATTATTTATTTATTTATTTATTTATTCATTCATTCATTCATTCACTCATTCATTTAGGGGTACTGGGGATTGAACCCAGGGGCATTCTACCTCTAAGCTACACCCCCAGCCCTGTTTTATTTTTACTTTGAAACAGGGTCTCGCTAGGTTAATGAGAGTCTCACTAGGTTAATGAGAGTCTCACTATTTGCTGACGCTGTCCTTGAACCTGAGATTCTCTGGTCTCAGCCTCCCAAGTACTGGGATTACAAGCATGCACCACCACGCCCGGCTCTTCATTTTTATTTTGAGGCCGGGTCTCATTCTGTTGCCCAGGCTGGCCTCCAACAACTGGACTCAAGGGATCTTTCTGCCTCAGCCTCCTGAGTGCTGGGATTATAGACATGTGCCACCAGGCCCGGCTCTAAGCTCAGATCTGAAGGACCCAGAGTTTTGTGTGTGTGTGTGTGTGTGTGTATGTGTGTGTGTGTGTGTGTGTGTGT